>JAXIVJ010003544.1:0-92790 GCA_036785665.1 Chirona hameri
TTTCCCCGTTCCCGTTCCCCGTTCCCCCGTTCCCCGTTCCCCGTTCCCCCGTTCCCCGTTCCCCGTTCCCCGTTCCCCGTTCCCGTTCCCCGTTCCCCGTTCCCCGTTCCCCGTTCCCCGTCCCGTTCCCCGTTCCCCGTTCTCCCGTTCCCGTTCCCCGTTCCCCGTTCCCGGTTCCCCGTTCCCCGTTCCCCGTTCCCCGTTCCCGTTCCCAGTTCCCCAATCCCCGTTCCCCGTTCCCCGTTCCCCGTTCCCCGTTCCCCGTTCCCCGTTTCCCGTTCCCCGTTCCCCCGTTCCCCGTTCCCCGTTCCCCGTTCCCCGTTTCCCGTTCCCCATTCTCCGTTCCCCGTTCCGTAGCCCATAGCACGTAGGTCGTAGCCCGTTCCCGTATCCAGTTCGTGAATCCCGTATCCCGTTCCTGAATCCCGTATCCCGTAGCCCGTAGCCCGTAGCCCGTAGCCCGTAGCCCGTAGCCCGTAGCCCGTAGCCCGTAGCCCGTAGCCCGTAGCCCGTAGCCCGTAGCCCGTAGCCCGTAGCCCGTAGCCCGTAGCCCGTAACCCGTAACCCGTAACCCGTAACCCGTAACCCGTACCCGTAGCCGTAGCCCGTAGCCCGTAGCCCGTAGCCCGTAGCCCGTAGCCGTAGCCCGTAGCCCGTAGCCCGTAGCCCGTAGCCCGTAGCCCGTAGCCCGTAGCCCGTAGCCCGTAGCCCGTAGCCGTAGCCCGTAGCCCGTAGCCCGTAGCCCGTAGTCCGTAGTCCGTAGCCCGTAGCCCGTAGCCGTAGCCCGTAGCCCGTTGCCCGTAGCCCGTTCGTGAATCCCTTATCCCGTTCCTGAATCACGCATTCCGAATCCTGTATCCCGTACCCGTAACCCGTTCCCGTCCCGTACTCGTTCCGAACATCACCAATATCGGGTAGGTTTTACAATAAAGAGTTCGGAATTTAAATATGCGCCAATTTGTATCCGCCGACGGAGGTTCGTTTTTTGCTTGGCATGCTTTTCACTATTCCGAGGGTTTGCCGACGCAAATTGATCTGGAGCGAAATATTTCGATGTAATGCTTTATTACGCCGAATAAAACAGGGCTGAAAGCATTATATTAACACTGCCATTATAAGTTATAACGTTCATGTTTTTCAATATGAATAAATTTTGGGTGGATATCGCGTCAGCAATTATTTCGCTTTACAGCTGTATATTTTTGTATTGTCTACCGCCCTCAGTTATTGACGATATGGCGGTGTGATGAAATTCATAATCTAAAACGGTCAATTTATATATTCCAGGCCGATTTAAGCTATTAAGTATTTAACAGAAAGCTTCGGTTTTTATGCATCATAAAGCCGGTACCGTCGTCTGCAAAATTACGTTTGTTTCAGCTCTTCAAGTCGCATAGGTTCGGAGCACTAATTAAATCGTGAAGCAGGTCATAAAAACCGTGATTTGAGTGTGTAGCCATTAACTTTGCACGCGCCACCTGCCGCTCGCCGAACCACATTGCATATCACAGCCCGTTAATTTCTCTACACGTATGTGTTTGTTGCATGCCGATCAGACGCATAGTCTCCGAGATATCGACCTGGGATTGCATCATGTTTCGCGATTTTTCGCATTTTTCACACATTTGGCTCCGGTTTTTCTACATGTTTAAAAGCCAAAGGAGAAAAAGTCATTTTTCCAGCTCGTGCCACGCGCTCATTGTGCAACCCAGCGAGCCCGTTTCTTGACACTGAACGTCGTTGAAATGTCACCTGGATCGTGGTGAAAATGTCATCCATCTGCTAGCAATAGTTGAGGCTGGACAGCTGAGCAAAGAACACAACTGCAAAATGGCCACAGACAGACAGACAGACAGACAGACAGACAGACGCACTTTACTCAAATAGTAAGCTAGATCCGGTTATTTCAGCATGAACATTCACATTCCAGTTATACCGTGCATCCTGCGCAATTGCATCGTTTATGGCGCATGGTGGAAGACCCTATACGAAGGTAGAGTCATCCGGCGATTTTACCTAATCCGACTTAGGAATGGTGACGTCATCTGGACGGAGAATCCCTTACCCTATACAAATCAATAATAACTCGCAATGTTTCAAAGACAATATAGATAATTCTACTAGGCCGAATTACAAACAACATGCCTTGAAAGAAACACCGATTCAAGCTTTCTAACTTATCTAAATAACATTTTGCTCCTAAGTCATTCCTATTTGACAGCGAAGGAGCTCTTATCTTACTATCTGATCTTACTATCTAGCTTTTCCCATGACAGCCGGTGGAGTGGATTCCTCCCTTCTTCTCCCATATCTCTTCTTTCTTTCCCCTACCGTCCTATACCCCTATCCCTTCTTCTACATTCTTCTCCATTCCCCTCACCCTACAATGCACCCCTCCACTGCTATCCCATTCTACAACGTACCCCTCCCTCCACACGCAAGAGTGGAGCGGAACCTGGCCCAGTTCCTTGTTCCCTATCATACCATCCCACTCTCCCTACCCCTATGACCCTCTGTCATTCCCCAACGCTACATAAGCAACGTGTTTTTTTTTGTGTGTGAAATGCGTCAGATATGCATCCAGCAAGGTTACGGCATTGGCGGACGCTGACTGGCCGACTTTCGGTCTCAAATACAAGTCCTGCGCTCCGCCAGGAACGGAGGTTTGGTGAGAGCGTGACAGGGTTTAGTGGTCGACCAGATACATATGACGTCATATAGCAAACACGGTATCTGATGCATTTTTGCGCCCTCGTTGTTTACATTTCAGTTGTAATGGCGGAGTCGTTGCGGGCGATCGGCGGAGGCGATTGACGGGTGATACAAATTATTATTGTTAGGTAAGTACTGAGCATGTCCCTGTTTTGAGTGCAGTTCTGATGAAATTAGACATGTAGAATTAGTATAAAATATTCAATTTACCTATATAAATGTGTGCAAAAGCGAATATCGCACAATAATTAGCTATAGATCTTTGTTTGGTTTTAACCCGCGCCGTGCCGGTGCTCGGCGCCACCTTCGCCGTGCCGGGGGGGGGGGGGGGTAGAACCCCCTTCTAACTCGAAAACTAAAAAGGCTAGAAAGACGCGGAAAATGGCGTTCGAAATCTCTCGACAAGCATATTCGAAGATACTGCGGATACTTTTTCCTCAAGTCAACACTGAGGTCACAAGAGGTCATCAATGTCAGATTTTCCAGCTTTAGGATTTCGCTCCAGAAACTCCCAGATATCACAGGAACTATGATAGCTAGGAAGAAACGGGCCCAAGACGTTAGTTTGTCCGACAAACAGAATTTGAATAACAGAATTTGAAACAGAACAAACAGAAACTGAATTTGTTTGTCCGACAGAATTCCAAAACTCATGAGACTTCGTCTGTTTTTGTATTATTAATTCATTACAAATACTGTCCTTTGTACAAGTTGCCCTAGAATTTCTTTTAAAATATGTGAATTTTGAGCCGATTTTGGTGGTATCGGTAAAGCCATGGCGCTGATAGGCTCCCCTTGGATCCGTCCCTGTTCGGCCACTGGCGGATCCAGGGGGAGGGGGGGGGCATCAGGGTCAAATGCCCCCCCCTCCCCCACAGGAATCTGGGGGTGGCATTCAATACAAGCATGCCCCCCCCCCCCAACGTTCCCAATTTATCGTAAAATCGTTAAAAAAAATATTTGCAGCGTCAAAATCCAGCTATCCACAGTCAAAAACCGGAAAATTTCCCGCCGTTTCGCGGCATGCACAACTTTCGCAATTGCTTATACAAATTTGGAAAATGGGGAAAATGAATTCCATTAAGTGTCTGGCAGAACCTCTCCTTGAAGGTAAGTGAGGTAAGTGACACTGGCGGATCCAGGGGGCATCACGCAGGGGTGGTAAAAGTGCTTTGAGTGGCCCGACCAAAAGTTGCACATACAAAAATGACCCCAGCTCAGCTGGGGTCATTTTGTATACTTCACATGAGTGCCCTAACACCTGGCTGCACGCTCACATTATCCCTATATTTTAACCCGCGCCCTGCCGTGGGGGGCGTGTTTAGACACCTCCCTCAGGTTTTTCGCGGAGAGCGGGAAAAACGGCGGCGCGCAGCGCCGCCGTTTTTAGCACAGCTGTTTGGGCATCAATTGTCCACATTATGTAAAAAATACCTCGGGTCATCTCAGGTCAGGTCACCAGACCAGGTCACGTGACCCCACCTCCAAAAGAACTTGTGGTCGTACCACAGTCACAGTTTGTGGATGATTGGTTTTACACTTACAGGATTTCATAAGATCATATACATCTACAATTCGTTTGTCTTGGATTTTTAATATCAGCGACCTAAGGTCGGGTCAATTTCGTGACCTCCCCATTATAAGTCAATGGGGAAATATTCAAATGCTTCCTATTCCAAGGATACGCAAGATACCAGTCTAATTCCTTTTGGATCATGTTATTATAGGCCATTCTTGATGACCTAGGTGCCATTTTTGTTCAGTGACCCCTACAGGGTCAGCCGAGGTCATCCGAGTTAACCAACCGTTTTATGGCATTAACTCTTGACATAATAACGATAGAGGTGAAACCGAAACCAATGTGTTTGTCTCGTCACGGCACGACTTCCCATATGCAACATGACCTACTTGGGTCACCACTTGACCTTGACATGAGGTCACACTTTTAAGTTGACTTAACCTGGGCAACACTAATCTGAATCGAATGACCTTGACGAGACACACACTATGGCGTCAAAATTATTGACTTGTCTATATTAGGTAAAAAGCTATTCGTGATAAAATTGTTTTATAAAAAATAGCCTTTTGACATTTGATGCGCTCTGGAACCTTAATAAACTATTGACCTGAGCTAAAATCTAAGGACAATTTAACGATCGCATTTTTTAGCTTTTCATTTTATTTTCCGTTTCTTCCTAGCTATCATAGTTCCTGTGATATCTGGAAGTTTCTGGAGCGAAGTTCTAAAACTGGAAAATCTGACATTTGATGACCTCTTGTGACCTCAGTATTGACTTGAGGAAAAAGTAGCCGCAGTACCTTCGAATGTGCTTGTCGAGAGCTTTCGAACGCCATTTTCCGCGTTTTTCTAGCCTTTTTAGTTTTCGAGTTGAAGGGGGTTCTACTCCCCCCCCCCCCGGCACGGCGAAGGTGGCGCCGAGCACCGGCACGGCGCGGGTTAAAACCAAACAAAGATCTATAGCTAATTATTGTACGATAATCGCTTTTGCACACCTTTATATAGGTAAGTTGAATATTGTATACTAATTCTACATGTCTAATTTCATCAGAACTACACTCAAAACAGGGACATGCCTAACCTAACAATAATAATTTGTATCACCCGTCAATCGCCTCCGCCGACCGCCCGCAACGACTCCACCATTACAACTGAAATGTAAACAACGAGGGCGCAGAAATGCATCAGATACCATGTTTACTATATGACATCATATGTATCTGGTCGACCACTAAACCCTGTCACGCTCTCACCAAACCTCCGTTCCTGGCGGAGCGCAGGACTTGTATTTGAGACCGAAAGTCGGCCAGTCAGCGTCCGCCAATGCCGTAACATTGCTGGATGCATATCTGACGCATTTCACACCAAAAAAACACGTTGCTTATGTAGCGTTGGGGAATGACAGAGGGTCATAGGGGTAGGGAGAGTGGGAGGGTATGATAGGGAACAAGGAACTGGGCCAGGTTCCGCTCCACTCTTGCGTGTGGAGGGAGGGGTACGTTGTAGAATGGGATAGCAGTGGAGGGGTGCATTGTAGGGTGAGGGAATGGAGAAGAATGTAGAAGAAGGGATAGGGGTATAGGACGGTAGGGAAAGAAAGAAGAGATATGGGAGAAAAAGGGAGAATCCACTCCACCGGCTGTCATGGGAAATGCTAGATAGTAAGATCAGATAGTAAGATAAGAGCTCCTTCGCTGCCAAAATAGGAATGACTTAGGAGCAAAATGTTATTTAGATATGTTAGAGAGCTTGAATCGGTGTTTCTTTCAAGGCATGTTGTTTGTAATTCGGCCTAGTAGAATTATCTATATTGTCCTTTGAAACATTGCGAGTTATTATTGATTTGTATAGGGTAAGGGATTCTCCGTCCAGATGACGTCACCATTCCTAAGTCGGATTAGGTCAAATCGCCGGATGACTCTACCTTCGTATAGGGTCTTCCACCATGCGCCATAAACGACGCAATTGCGCAGAATGCACGGTATAACTGGAATGTGAATGTTCATGCTGAATTAACCGGATCTAGCTTACTATTTGAGTAAAGTGCGTCTGTCTGTCTGTCTGTCTGTCTGTCTGTGGCCATTTGGCAGTTTTGTTCTTTGCTTAGCTGTGCAGCCTCAACTATTGCTAGCAGATGGATGATATTTTCACACGATCCAGGTGACATTTCAACGACGTTCAGTGTCAAGAAACGGGCTCGCTGGGTTGCACAATGAGCGCAAGGAACGAGAGGTACGTATTTCCATTTTCCATATTTCCAGCACGAGGGCTGGAAAAAATGACTTTTTCTCCATTGGTTTTTAACATGTAGAAAAACCGGAGCCAAATGTGTGAAAAATGCGGAAAATCGCGAAACATGATGCAATCCCAGGTCGATATCTCGGAGACTATGCGTCTGATCGGCATGCAACAAACACATACGTGTAGAGAAATTAACGGGCTGTCATATGCAATGTGGTTCGGCGAGCGGCAGGTGGCGCGTGCAAAGTTAATGGCTACACAGACTCAAATCACGGTTTTATGACATGCTTCACGATTTAATTTAGTGCTCCGAACCTATGAGACTTGAAGAGCTGAAACGAAACGTAATTTGGCAGACGAAGGTACCGGCTTTATGATGCATAAAAACCGAAGCTTTCTGTTAAATACTTAATAGCTTAAATCGGCCTGGAATATATAAATTGATCGTTTTAGATTATGAGTTTCATCACACCGCCATATCGTCAATAACTGAGGGCGGTAGACAATACAAAAATATACAGCTGTAAAGCGAAATCATTTCTGACCAATATCCACCCAAAATGTACGGGTTACGGGCTACGCTACGGGCTACGGGCTACGGGCTACGGGCTACGGGCTACGGGCTACGGGCTACGGGCTACGGGCTACGGGCTACGGGCTACGGGCTACGGGCTACGGGCTACGGGCTACGGGCTACGGGCTACGGGCTACGGGCTACGGGCTACGGGCTACGGGCTACGGGCTACGGGCTACGGGCTAGGGCTACGGGCTACGGGCTACGGGCTACGGGCTACGGGCTACGGGCTACGGGCTACGGGCTACGGGCTACGGGCTACGGGCTACGGGCTACGGGCTACGGGCTACGGGCTACGGGCTACGGCCCACGAGCCACGGGCCACGGGCCACGAGCCACGGGCCACGGGCCACGGGCCACGGGCCACGGGCCACGGGCCACGGGCCACGGGCCACGGGCCACGGGCCACGGGCCACGGGCCACGGGCCACGGGCCACGGGCCACGGAGTTCGGGCCACGGAACACGGGCTACGGGCTACGGGCTACGGGCTACGGGCTACGGGATACGGGAACGGGCTACGGGATTCGGGATTCGGGATACGGGATTCAGGAACGGGATACGGGATTCACGAACGGGATACGGGATTCACGAACGGGATACGGGAACGGGCTACGAACGGGGAACGGGGAACGGGGAACGGGGAACGGGGAACGAGGAACGAGGAACGGGGAACGGGGAACGGGGAACGGGGAACGGGGAACGGGGAACGGGGAACGGGGAACGAGGAACGAGGAACGGGGAACGGGGAACGGGGAACGGAGAACGGGGAACGGGGAACGGGGAACGGGGAACGGGGAACGGGGAACGGGGAACGGGGAACGGGGAACGGGGAACGGGGAACGGGGAACGGGGAACGGGAACTTGGTTACCTTCGCATTGCAGATCAAGCGGGCCACACTTGTTTTCTACTATTTATAGTAGAACTCTCAAAGTACCAGAACAATGAGATCGACTGTCCTGACAGTCGATATTTGACTCACTCCATTGAAAATACACAAGCACCCCGACCCCGACCCCCGGGGAGCAATTGCCTAACTAGATAACTGGTATATATTTTTTCGTCGGCAATATGGGTGAAACTAAATTATTGAAAATCAAGAGCTGAAACGCAACTGCTATTTTAAAAAGTGTAAATGTACATAGATGCTGCCGTTATGAATATGATGATTAAGTGAATATTACATCTGAAGTGGTGTTGACGATCAGTATTTCTAAGGACATGATCGCTTAGTAAATTTTCCTAGGAATGACATAGCCATAGGTAATTATGTTTACTGGCATTTTGACCCCCGAGTACTTCATGGGAAGGAAGATTTTGTCCCCGACCTTATCCATAAGGACAGAACACTATATTTACCACCCCTCGGCATCAGGGGCAAATGCCCCCCCCCTCCCTCCCAGGAATCTGAGAGGGGCAGATACAAATGGCGATCCTCTTCAAAATGGCTATCTCGGATTCGCTACAGTTTGTGTTTTTGACCCCAAAAAAATAAAAACCAACTGATTTTTTTCCGGGGAAAAAAATGATTTTGTGTATTTTTTTCCGCGAAAAAAATCCACAAAATAAATTTTTGTGAATTTGAAAAGTGAATTTCTTAAGCTCGAATACCAAAATAAGGTGACCGACCCAAATCTGCCGAGGGAAAAAAATGGGGGTACCTTTAAGGCACAAAAAGATGCCCCCCCACAGAGAGAGGCTGGATCCTCCAGTGTGTTCGCCCTCCCCCCCCCCCCCCACCGTTTTGAAAAATCGATACCGCTGGATTGCGCTATGATGTGAGGGGCGCCTCCGCACGGAGAAACCGCATGGCGATAAAATTGCAGCGGTCGACGATGTCTTGTGCAATGTGCAATGAACTTTCACCTTTTACGACGTAGGAAATCGGCTAGGTTAGGTAAAAAAATGGTCGAGAAATTCAACGATCTTTCTTTTGAGAGTAGTTCTGTTTTTATGCTCCGACACCCGGTGAATGGCCAAATTCTGTTTACCTCTAATTGCTTACCAAGATGTATTTTTAGGATCAGAGTTTGCATTCCGATGAAATGTTAAATAACAGATATTTCTTCCTATAACTCATTTTATTTTGAATACAAAAATAAACCACAATGTAAATATTTGTTAAATAAATTTGTTAACAATCATATTATGTCAATAGCATCAACTTTCATACAACATTCTTGATTTCAAATTTTCTGCTGTACTAAGATTTGTTTACAATTGTCTTTATAATCGGTAATTCAGAGGTGGGGATTGTTTGTGAAATAGCTTTTTGTGAGGTTTGCAATATTTGCTTGCGTTTGTAATCGCAAACATGTGTAATTACTAACTTCTTTGTAAAATTGGCCTCAGGAAGCTTAGGGCACAGACATACAAATGATGATAAGATTTCGTTGAAGCGTTTCCGTAGTGTAGTGGTTATCACGTCCGCCTCACACGCGGAAGGTCCCCGGTTCGAGCCCGGGCGGAAACATCTTCTTGTCCTGTTTTGCAGCCATCGCACATTCGACTGTCCGGGCTGTCACAGCCAGCATGGCGCTAAAAAAAAATAACTCGACCGCATGGCGCTAAAAAAAATAACTCGACCCCCTTGCCGTCTGCCTTTAAGTCTGGTTGGCATCTGCTTATTGACCACATCTTAGGAAATACGTGAAGCCACACAGATCACTAGTTTCACTAAAGGTCACTGCACAATGCACACTGTACCTAGTACCTACCTACTTACATACATGCGGTCGACACTTTTCGCCGCTGCTGCAGGGATGACAACCCCCTGATTTTACCCTTAAAGGAAATAGTTCACCTTGGAATTTTTTTAACAAACACGATTTGATTATATTTTTTCATAAAATTTATTTTTATATTGTCAAAAATGGCCTTATATCGCGCCGATTCAGGACATACGGTCGTACATTTGTATTGTTTATCAAAACTATATGCATACTCTCTGAGTCAGAGTCCTGACGTCACGCGAATGTAAACAAATGGTTTAGCCAATCAGATTCGAAAGTAGTCGCGTAAGGATAGACTCGCATTGGAGATGTGCCAACCGGCGGTCGGCGGTTCGCTTGTAGCACCAGCTGCAAGCTGATTGGCTGATGGTATAGCCTCTGTCCGGGCTAGAAACAGTACAACATTTTTTTCGCCAGCACCGCATTCCTTCGCCAAAAAATCAAATATATTCGGCTGGAAAATCTTTTCAGGCAAGAGAACTTGCAGATAGGGGTTTCCCAACACGGGCTACAAAACTGCTATCTCAGTTTAAAACTAATGTTGAAGGTGAACTATTTCCTTTAAGAATTTATGAAAATGAAAGCTGGGTTTCTTACCCCTGCTCCACGAAGGATGGGTCCTCTCCTCCCGGAATATTGCCACTTATATTTGTTCATCCTATTATGCGATGTGCTACGTATACTTATTATACTCCTAGATGTATATGCGAACGATAGTTCGGGTACCTGACATTTTGAGGAACTCCTCTGGCGACCAGTGCGCTGCCTCTGGATAGTCGTGTTGTGCGGGTTGCCTATCTGACAGGCGCCGGGCGTGACCGCCCGTCAGCCAATGAGCGAACGCCGCGTGTCAATCGTGTCATGACATACCGACCCAGACAGCGGTCCCTGGGGCTGCGAGTTTTTCAGATTATTCCCGGTCTTATAAGCAAAGAGAAGCGCACTGCGATGCGGGCTTGAGGACGTGTAATTCGTAATTGAGTGACAGTGAATGTGGTAGTATTCGGGCCTGACCTTTGAGATGTTTTGCAGTAGTGCACAATATTTTTGTGAGTTTACGACAAAGTATAATCCGCGATATAAGCTGGCTAAGCTGGCGAAGTCTACACATACATTAAGTTGGTATAAGTGAAATTGTTTTACGACTCACTTCCTCTACTTTGAGTGATTAGGCAAATGGATATTGGTAAACGGTATTGGTCTAATGGCATCACATCGCGTACGATTATATGCATTCATTTGTGAAATACCGTAATATATGAATCATTAAACTGAATTTAATAGCTAATTGTGCCAAATGATTGAAATACGTATGTTTAAAAGGGCATGTGAATAAGCTCGTGATGAAGCTCGTGGATCGCATCGCCTAGTTAATTTAGTCTTAGAGATTGAAGAGGGCGCCACCACTGCGGCACTGGACCTGCCAAGCTGTATATTTCACCACAGGCGGCACCACCGCAGCCCTACGATCGACAAGTAAGGGTTATGAATATCTCATGCTATTTGTTCGATTTAAATGGGAGCAACTCCATCGAAGAGCCCCGTCGACCATAATTCACACCCATTTCTGCTTCTATGCCATCCTTTAACCCGCGAGTTACTGGGGGGGGGGGCTATTTTTTGCCCCCTTCCCGTTATTTTGCAATAACTCCTAAACGAACACCGGTATCGTCACTAAACTTGCAGTACCTTCTTTCACATCAATTCTACACATGTTGGCAAAAGGAAAAATATGAGGCTATGATAGGTCAACCGGGAATGACGTCAGAGTGACGTCATGTTCTTCGGTTTTTGTTGCAAAATAATGGTTTTCGGAAAACGCTGTCAAAGGTACGATATTTGAGATAAACTAAATTGTTTTAAATCAAATTACTGACAATCAAACGGGATATCAAACTACGATCTCGGATTTTTTAGTTGTTTTTAATTCACAAAATTTAGAAATCCAAATACATTTTTTTTAAACAAAATTCTCAAGAAAAAATCAGAATTATCCAAAAACCGGAATATATGTGATCGAGATGTATGCGGTGAATATGTGTACTAAATTTAAAGTCGATATGTTTAAAAATGACCGAGTTATGACCTTTAAATGACAAAAATCGACCACTTCTCACAGCATTACTATGCATAAAAATACGCATTTCCATTTTTGCTTTTTACTTCTATTTATATGGAACAAACAATGTTCTAAGGCCATTTTTGCTTTCTAGACGAAAAACAAACCCATAAACATGTGTTATAACGCCTAATGACCGTAATCTGCAGTTTGACCTCGTGACCTCGGATGATCTTGACCTGACCCAAGATCATAAACAGCTTAGAAAGTTATTTAGAAGTGTCAGACACACGAATTATACCGGCTTATCGACAGCGTATGCGTTTAATATCGCAATTTTACGCGACAATTCCATCCATCGAGACCTTTTGACACGGTCAAACATTTTGTACTTGACCTAACCTGTGACGTTATCGGTGGCCCCGAGTTCAACAATATTATGTTTCCCTCGATAAATTTCCCAGGGCTATCGAATGCCGTTTTAATTTTTACATTCGGTCTAGTAGTTCCGGAGATCAGAGGGGGGCAAAAAATTGCCCCCCCCCCAGTAAGTCGCGTTATGAAATATACCCCAGTAACTCGCGGGTTAATACATAATATGACGAAATGTCATGTTGCAAAAAAAATGTTTCAGCCTCCAACTACATGTCCTGCATGTTATGGAACGTTATCATCCGTAAACACAAACGACGATGCATAAATGCTTGGGGTTGTATGTTCATTTCTTGATCGTGAATGGTGGCCCGGAGTGTATACGACAAACACTGCATAGCAATTACAAATTAGCAACTTCCCACAATCGCAAAAATATATCTTCGATTAATTTTGACACTTTCCCAGTTGCGAAACGAAGCAAGTGCGAAGTGCGTTATAAATGCCGTCAGTTTCACGTCAGTTGACTAATTGTTAAGCTTGGGTTGGGTGACGAAAACTGATGTCCTTGACCAATGACCTACCATTACAGGGGGTCAAGGTCATTCAAGGTCACGCAACAAAGCCCAGAAATAGAATCTCCGTTTCATTGCAAATTCAGACAAATAAATCTCTTTGACATTTGGTTAAGTTAAACGAACTATTTCGGCCTCCAAAAATATATCTGCTGCGTGACCTTGCAAAAATCCCCGAGGCCATAACTCGAAAATCTGAGGTCAAATCGAGCTAATATTGCCACAGCTGGATCCAGGACCCAAGATAACCCTATAGACCAATTTTGAACAAAAAGTAAGAGATGATGGTTAAATTTAGGAAGAGAAGTGATCGAAATTTCGTGGAATGCCCCAACTGTGATTTACAAATGAACTTACAAACATTGTATTCACAGGATACAAACAGCGCCGCCGAAGCAAGAAGCTGCTTCCGCCCGGGATCGAACCGGGGACCTTCCGCGTGTAAAGCGGACGTGATAACCACTACACTACGGAAACGCTTATACGTAACTTTGATCCCGGTCAGAGAGCGTCTAGTCGCCTGCATGCTGTTTCTGCCTTTTTACGATTGACCATCACGTAGTAACAGACATTTTGTCCGGTCTTATCCGTTCTGATTCTGCTCTCACAATTTCCTGATTAGTGGTCTCTATTCGGCCGTGTGTGAGTCCGTCCGAATAGTCGTGAACATATGGGTTCGCATGTTTGTCGATCAATAGAGGCCCGGGAACGATTTCACAGTTTGGGGGGAGGCAAACCCTATTTTGAATAGCCACCCCTTTTGTCTTCGCGGATTGCGACTTTCACTTCAACTGGAGCCCTACGGGGTCTTTCATAATGAATGCTAGTTTTAAAACACTTCAAAATGAAAAAAAAGTTCATACTTTATAATTATGTATGACCATGCTCGTAAAAATCCATGGGTTTCGATTCATAATAATCTCGGACAGGTACATATTTTTATCAGCTCAACACTTGTGTCGTTTTTGCGGAAACAGATTTCGGCTATTCTCTGAAAGATATTCCGCACCGCACGCCTGATATCTCCCGGTTAGAACCATCGAGCGAAGCCCTCCACGGGCGTCCACGATTCACGGAGTGTTGCGGAAGGTTGTGCGAAAATTCGGTGAACGTCATCGACCAGATCCAGAGTCCAGGGGAAATAGGTCTGGACTGCGAGCTGGCCACGTTCGATCGGTCAGGCAGATGATGGCATGACTGTGAAATATATCCGTCAACGACAGCCGCACTGCTGCTGCCTGTGCACTGGGGGCCTGTGGCACCATCTTGCTGCATCAAGAGACGCGGTGCGGTCTCTTCTGACCTTCCGTCATACCTGAGGTCAGAGACCCTCTTGGAGAAGCTTCAGGTCCACGACAAATGGTACACAGATGTAACACCGTGCTGGCGCTGACTTGTATTGAGATGGCGGCCCAATATAGAGTTCTCAAATTCCAAAATTGGTGCTTAAATTTAAGCACATATGCGCTCTTTTGTGCTTGTTTTGACCTTGATCAAATTAAACCGTAGCAAAACTGACACAATAAACATGCAACATGAAAACATCTTCAGAAGAAGATGCCAGCGCTCCTCACACAATTCCTCCAAGTCTTCCTTCTGAAGATTAACAAAATATGTGTTATAGGTATGTACTCAGCTCACTCCAATCACGCCTGCCCCCGCCATGGAGTCACTGGCAGCTCTCTGCACTTTGAGGCGTCATGACCAGAGGCGGATTCATGAGGGGGCATAGGGCCATGCTCCCTCCCCAGAAACAACTTATATAAATCGGCCGAAAATAGCCACACCGGATTTTAAAAGAAGATCTAAGCAACTACTACTAAGGCAAGATCATTTCATTTAATAATAATTTCTTAATGCACTATGAAGCAAAAGCAAGAAGCTATGAAGCAAGAGTGATAAACGCAAGTTAACGAAAGCGTGCAAGGGCAATTGGCGAAAATACCTACATCCAAAACCAACGTTTCCTGTTTTCGATCGATAGGATACCGGGCTATTACAATATAATAAACTCTGAACTGAGTCGACATAAAATTGGTTCCGGAGTCTTTTGACTAGCATTGAAACACTCTGCCTCCAGATCATCAGGAATGAAGAGTTGTGGGGACAGTGAAGATATTTCGCAATCTATTCCACAACGCATACCATGTCACATATTTTCATCATAATTCAATGTTTCAGTTCAAGTGTTAGGTACTGTAATGAAGAAAATTGACACATTTTTCGATGGAAAAGCAGCTCCAATAAACTTTAACTAAAATAGTTTGTCTTAAATAACCTATTAAAGCCTAAGGAAGCGAAAACTGTCAAGTGCTTTTGGTACTTCGAGACTTTTTGGTATTTGGCCCCTAAACCACCTTTTTGTCGTTCTGGGTCCGTCCTTGAACAATGACGCGTCAAGCAGACAAAGTTGGTAAGGCAATTATTGTCCCACCACCTTTTTTTGCCTCCACGAACGTTGTATTTGACACAAAGTTGCTCAATTTGAAGGCAATTTAACGTTAAAGAAGAGATTTTCCAGCTAGGAACCCTACAAGTTGAAAAATGTAATTCTCCAGCTCTGAATCTCAATTTTCTCCTCCAACTTCTTTGGAAACGCTTCTGCCATGACCGTTACCAAATTCGTTTTTTTTTTTTTAATCTCGCAGGGGTGTCGCCACAAAATTATGAGTGGGGAGCAGCTTGGTTTGCCTGACCTACTCCCATAGGACTGGTGTTAAAATCATGTTAATTTGGGGGGGGGGGGGGCAAAGCCATCCGGGGGGGGGGGGGGGGGGGGCGGTGGCGACGCCCCTGTTTTTTTTTCGCAGCAGGTTTCTTATACAGAACCTCGCTGACAAAGGGAAAAATTAAGGTAAAAGTGAGTAAAAGTGTGATGTTTGCAGAATTTTGCAAAATAAACTCACATTTTCGATGTCTTATATGAAAAGTAAGCTCTTTTTACGGAACGTTAAGATCAGCGACGCTTAAGTAGGGAGGGGGGACGCCCCCCCCCCCCGTCCCGAAGTTTTTTGTTGAGGGGGAGGGGCAACCGCCCCCTCTGTCCCCCCCCTCTGTTCCCGGGCCTATATGTCCGTCGCTCAAGGGTGGCAGCCATTGATGCTTTCTGTATGCCTGCTTTAAAAAATATATGATACTAGAGCTTCGTCTTCTGAGCCCTAGATTCATGTGTTGTGAGCCTTTGAAGCCCAAAGAGCCTTTTGCCCGTATCAAAGAACCCGTTTCGTTATTTGTGTGCTTAAAGTTTGCACAACGCTGTAAAATATACATATGGTCCAATTTATAAGCTTGGGATGCTTCCCAGCCATAAGCGCCCATTATTTGTCCCTTGAGCAGGGGCGGATCTAGCCGTGTTTTTTTTGTTGGGGGGGGGGGGGGACCAAATCCAGTGTCGTATTTCCAAAAAGTTGTTGAGCGGGGGGGTAGCAGACCGTCAGCTGTCAGCGATAAAGTTGTTGACTGGGGGAGGGGAGGGGAGGGGAGGGGAGGGGAGGGGAGGGGAGGGGAGGGGAGGGGAGGGGAGGGGAGTGTACTCCGCTGTAACTCGCTGTTCTGGACGTCGTAAATCCGAGGTCATTCACTTGACCTGGAAGGTCACCCATTGACCTCAAACCTAAAAATCGCATACTGTTAGATTCCTCTCATGACATGCAACATGCTGGTTCTTACTGCATTGCTCTAAGTTGCTTGGTTTGGAAGTTAACAGGGGAGGGGCCTGTCAGGCCCAGGGTCCTAGGATTAATTTGGAGCTTGGGTGCGGAATGGAAAATTATGGCTAAAAATAAACATAAAGAGTGGACAATTCAACCAAAAGATATGGCATTCAGCTTTATCAATGCCCAATTACCCGCTCACCAGAATTAGTTATTACCTATGTCTATTTTGACCGGTCTTTCCCAGTCTTGTCCTAGGGGGGGGGGGCCTGTCAGACCCCCCCCCCCCGTAGAGCGAAGGTGAAAATGCTCCCGTAGGGCGAGGGTTAACCCGCGACTTACTGGGGGAGGGGCTATTGGGGGGGGGGGGCTATTGGGGGGAGGGGGAGGGGGAGGGGTTTGCCCCCCTCCCGTTATTTTGCAATAACTCCTAAACCAACACCAGTATCGTCACCAATCTTTCATTTCTTCTTGCACATCAATTCTACACATGTTGGGAAAATGAAAAAGATGAGGGTGTGATAGCTCAACCGAGAATGACGTCAGAGTGACGTCATGTTCTTCGGTTTTTGTTGAAAAATAATGGTTTGCGGAAAACGCTGCCAAAGGTACAATATTAGAGATAAATGCAATTGTCTTAAAATCAAATTACTGACAATAGACAGGGCTATTAAATTGCTATATCGGATTTTTTAGTGTTTTTTTAATTCAAAATTATGAGAAATCCAAATACATTTTGTTTTTGTTTTTACAATATTTATTTAAAAAATCAGAGTTATCCAAAAACAGGAATTATTGCGATCGAGACATGTTCGCTTAATATGTGTACCAAAATTCAAGTCGATATCTTCAAAAATGACTGACCTTTAACCCGCGCGGCGCTGGGGGGTAAATTTTACCCCCCTCCCGGATGTTCTCCATAACTTGAAAACTATGACAGATATCAAAGTGCAACTTGCGGTACCTTATGGTGCATCAATTCTACATCTTGTGTTACAATTTTGTTGAAATTTGTGAAAATTTTGAGGAGATAATGACGGTTTAGTGACGTCATGTCATGTCATTTTTGGTGAAAAAACGCTAAATGTTTTAAAAATCGTAGAAAATAGTGTGTTGATGCAAATCGCAAATAAAAGGCGTAAAAAAGTGAATACCATTGTCTTTAACATGGCTATCTCAGATGTTCAAAATTGTGTGTTTTTGACCCCCAAAAATGCAAAAAACTGATTTTTGGGGAAGAATTTCCACAAAAGTTTTTTGTTTGAAGATTTTCAAAAAACCGGAAGATATATTAGAGAACCGAGTATGAACGATGTTCAAAACAAATTTCAAAGCAATTTCTTTATTTTTGACTGACTTATGGCTCTCTAAGAATAAGTAACTCATGACGTCATTTTTTTACATTGCGTTTTTTGGCTTTTACTGACCAGATACAGACAAATAAATGCCACCACTGTATTTCGAAGACAAAACTAGTCTAGAAACATGCAATGTTTATTTAGATTAATCAATTTCAAATTTTGACCTTATTGTGACCTGACCTTGGCCTGAGGGCAATTATATGGTGTCAGGCTGTGAAAATGGCTGCTTCTATCTAATTATACGTGTAAAATAACCCATACAACATGTGTGGCATGGCTTTCGTAGACCTGTGACCTGTTGTGACCTGACCTTGACCTTGACCTTTGCTTAAAATTTCACTTTTACTTATGCGGGAGATGCATTATACATTTGGGAGCACTTTGTGAGATAATAGTTGTAATACAAGGCTTTGGATGGAGAGTATAGCCCAAAAACCCAAAAACGTAAATTTTGACACGTGACCTGACCGTGACCTGACAGGTGACCTTATGTTAATAATTTCGGGCATGTGTTAGATTCTTCTCACTGAGAGCTTTCGATCGCCTCCTTGCGCGTCTCGCTGCGGTTATTGGTCCGGTAGATACGAGGGGGGGGGGGGGGGGGGGTAAAATTTACCCCCCCCCCCCAGCACCGCACGTTCGGATGGAGACCCCAGCGCCGCGCGGGTTAAATGAAAAAAAAAATCGACCACCTCTCACCGCATAAAAAATGCATTTCCGTTTTTGCTTTTTACTTCTATTTATATGGAACAAACAATGTTCTAAGGTCATTTATCGCGTTCTAGACGAACAATAAACCAATAAACATGTTACAACGCCTAACGACCGTAATCTGCAGTTTGACCTCGTGACCTCGGATGACCTTGACCTGACCCAAGGTCATAAACAGCTTAGAATCTTATTTTGAAGTGTCAGACACACGAAACATACCGATTTATCGACTGCTTATGCGTTTAATATCGCAATTTTGCGCGACAATTCCATCCATCGAGACCTTTTGACACGGTCAAACATTTTGTACTTGACCTGACCTGCGATGTCATCGGTGACTCGAGGTCAACAATATTAGGTTTCCCTCGATAAATTTCACAGGGCTATCGAATTCCGTTTGAATTTTTATAATCGGTTCAGTAGTTCCGGAGATCCGAGGGGGGATAGCCCCTCCTCCCCAGTATGTAGCGTTAAAGAATATACCCCAGTAACTCGCGGGTTATAGGCTGCAAAGGCACACACGCTTAAAAATGGGGTTACATTTTTTCGTCATTTCAGCCGAACCCCACTAAAAAAAAAATCGCCGACGCCCCTCCCCTCCCCTCCCCTCCCCTCCCCTCCCCTCCCCTCCCCTCCCCTCCCCTCCCCTCCCCTCCCCTCCCCTCCCCTCCCATCCCCTCCCCTCCCATTCCCTCCCCTCCACTCCACTCCCTTATTTTAGTTTTTTTTTAAATTGTATATTGAGTTTATTATATTGTAATAGCCCGGTATCCATCGATCATAAACAGGAAACGTTGGGTTTGGATGTAGGTATTTTCGCCAATTGCCCTTGCACGCTTCCGTTAACTTGCGGCACTCATCGGTTTTTGCTTCATAGTGCATTACAAAATCATTATTAAATGAAATGACCTTGCCTTAGTAGTAGTTGCTTAGATCTTCTTTTAAAATCCTGTGTGGCTATTTTCGGCCGATTTATATAAGTTGTTTCTGGGAAGGGGGCATGGCCCTATGCCCCCTCATGAATCCGCCTCTGGTCATGACGCCTCAAAGTGCAGAGAGCTGCCAGTGACTCCATGGCGGGGGCAGGCGTGATTGGAGTGAGCTGAGTACATACCTATAACACATATTTTGTTAATCTTCAGAAGGAAGACTTGGAGGAATTGTGTGAGGAGCGCTGGCATCTTCTTCTGAAGATGTTTTCATGTTGCATGTTTATTGTGTCAGTTTTGCTACGGTTTAATTTGATCAAGGTCAAAACAAGCACAAAAGAACGCATATGTGCTTAAATTTAAGCACCAATTTTGGAATTTGAGAACTCTATATTGGGCCGCCATCTCAATACAAGTCAGCGCCAGCACGGTGTTACATCTGTGTACCATTTGTCGTGGACCTGAAGCTTCTCCAAGAGGGTCTCTGACCTCAGGTATGACGGAAGGTCAGAAGAGACCGCGTCTCTTGATGCAGCAAGATGGTGCCACAGGCCCCCAGTGCACAGGCAGCAGCAGTGCGGCTGTCGTTGACGGATATATTTCACAGTCATGCCATCATCTGCCTGACCGATCGAACGTGGCCAGCTCGCAGTCCAGACCTATTTCCCCTGGACTCTGGTTCTGGTCGATGACGTTCACTGAATTTTCGCACAACCCTCCTGCAACACTCCGTGAATCGTGGACGCCCGTGGAGGGCTTCGCTCGATGGTTCTAACCGGGAGATATCAGGCGTGCGGTGCGGAATAATCTTTCAGAGAATAGCCGAAATCTGTTTCCGCAAAAACGACACAAGTGTTGATCTGATAAAAATATGTACCTGTCCGAGATTATTATGAATGGAAACCCATGGATTTTTACGAGCATGGTTATACATAATTATAAAGTAGGAACTTTTTTATTTATTTTGAAGTGATTTAAAACTAGCATTCATTATGAAAGACCCCGTAGGGCTCCAGTTGAAGTGAAAGTCGCAATCCGCGAAGAAAAATGGGGTGGCTAGTCAAAATAGGGTTTGCCCCCCCCCCCCCCAACTATGAAATCAATCGTTCCCGGGCCTCTGTTGATCTACAAACATTCGAACCAACATGTTCACGATTATTCGGACGGACTCACGCACGGTCGAATAGAGAACACTAATCAGGAAATTGTGAGAGCAGAATCAGAACGGATAAGACCGGACAAAATGTATATTACTATGTGATGATCAATCGTAAAAAGGCAGAAACAGCATGAAGGCGACTAGGAGCCCGCTGACCCGGATCAAAGCCACCTATCAGCGTTTCCGTAGTGTAGTGGTTATCACGTCCGCTTTACACGCGGAAGGTCCCCGGTTCGATCCCGGGCGGAAGCAGCTTCTTGCTTCGGCGGCGCCATTTGTGACCTGTGAATACAATGAGTGGATGTGTAAATCACAGCTGGGCATTCCACCAAATTTCGATAACTTTTCTTCCTAAATTTAACCCTCATCTCTTACTTTTTGTTCTACATTGGTCTATAGGGTTATCTTGGGTCCTGAATCCAGCTGTGGTAATATTAGCTCGATTGGACCTCAGGTTTTTGAGTTATAGCTTCGGGGATTTTTGCAAGGTCACGCTGCATATATATTTTTGGATGCCGAAATAGTTCGTTTAACTTAACCATATGTCAAAGAGATTTATATGGCTGAATTCGCAATGAAATGGAGATTCTATTTCTGAGCTTTGTTGCGTGACTTTAATGACCTTGCCCCCTTTAATGGTAGGTCATTGGTCAAGGACATCACTTTTCGTCACCCAACCCATGCGCAATAACTAGTCAACTGACGTGAAACTGACGTTAGCATTTATAACGTACTTTATCAGGCAAACCCGTAATATTTCGCACCGCTTGGCGGCGCTAAATAACAAGTACCTACTATAACATGAAGACCATATCAACCCTCGCCCTACCTCTCGCCGACAGGCTTCCCTGAAGGTTTTCTTGAATAACTTTTTATGCATGCGGCGCAGCCTGCTGATTGTTTTTTTGATATCTGAGTTTACAACAATTAGACGTATGCTGTATAAATTTAATTGAAATTGGTTAAGTAGTTTGGGAGATAATCATGTTTTGATGACGTCATGTTGGTGGAAAAACAGTAAATATTTGAAAAATGGTAGAAAACAGAGTTTTAAAGAAAATTGCTAACACAATTCACCAAAGATACAAAATTACATTTTCTTTAAAATGGCAATCTCGGATTTTCAAAATTTTGGGTTTTTGACCCCTAAAATAAAAATTTCAAAGATCTTAGTCAAACCGGAATATGTGTGAAAGAACTAAGTATGGACAATACCCATACCAAATTTCAATGCAATATATTAATTTTTGACTGAGTGATGGCTAAGTGTAAGAAGCTGATTACGTCATTTTTGTAAATAACCTTTTTTGACTTTTTTGACAAGATACGAACAAATAATTACCTTTCCTGTATTTCTGAGCCAAAACTGGTCTAGGAACATGCCTTGTATTTACATTTATCAATTTCTAATTTTGAGGTTTTCTCAAGAGTCTGTTCTGAAGAGTCTGTTTTCTGAAGAGGGGAGGGGAGGGGAGGGAGGGGCGTCGGCGAAATGCTTTTTAGTGGGGGTCGGCTGAAATTATGAAAACATATACCCCCCATTTTATGCGTGTGTTTAAGCCTTTGCAGCCTTTAACCCGCGAGTTACTGGGGTATATTCCATAACGTTACTTACTGGGGGAGGGGCTATTTTTTGCCCCCCTCGGATCTCCGGAACTACTGGACTGATTGTAAAAATTCAAACGGAATGCGATAGCCCTGTGAAATTTATCGAAGTAAACCTAATATTGTTGACCTCGGGGTCACCGATGACGGCACAGGGCAGGTCAAGTACAAAATGTTTGACCAATCAATCAACCAATCAATCAGTTTATTAAACCCCTCCATCAGATGGCTTTTCAGTGGTCATCGTCATGAACAAGAATGAGTTGAATGGAGAAATAAAATACATTGTAAAATACATCGTAAAATACATCGCAAAAACACACTATGATTAAAATCCAATTGCAACTAACTACAGCTTACATCAAAACCTCAGTCACAGTCCTCGCTTGCAAAGAGCCATTTCTTAGCAGCGGTACGAATCGTAATGACAGACTCTGATGTTCTGACGTCGGCGGGCAATCTGTTCCAAGTCATGACTGATCTGTACGCAAATGCACGCTTAGCGGCCTCAGTTCGTACCCTGGGAGCGTGCAGTGCTCCTGCCTCTGAGGCGCGGGTCGCGCGCAGCGACACATCTGAGCGCTTCTGTATTCCTGCAGTCAGGGCGGGCGGCGTCGCAGTCGAACACAACAATCTAGACAGCATTGCCACGTCGCGCTCAGCGATCATACCGTCCACTTTCAGCCATCCAAGCTCTCTCAGGGCAGGTGAAATGTGCTGATTTCTTTTGAAACCAGTTATGATGCGCGCGGCAAAGTTAATAATCTTTTGGACTCTTTTCTTTTGCGTTACGTTACAGCTACCCCATACAGTGAGGCAGTACTGTATGTGGGGGAAAACGAGCGACTTGACCAGAAGTTGTTTTGTTTCACGGGGGATTTTATGCCTCAATTTTGAGAGTCCTACTAGAATGTTAAAGCAACGACGAGTTACTTGAGAAACTTGTTTTTCCCACGTCATGTTGGAGTCCAAAAATAAGCCAAGAATTTTTGCGTGGTCTGACGGCTTTATATCTACGTCCCCAAAGCGTGCGGAAAACTGGTGATGGAGGACACGGCGGGACGATCTTACCAAAAGTAAATCGGTTTTGTTTGGATTAATTTTGAGCCGGTTCTGTGTAAACCAGTCAAGTGCCACTGACATCGTCTGATCGATGCGCTGCTTTAGAGCACTGAGGTAAGCAGGAGCGTCACAGTCCAAAAACTGTACATCATCCGCATACATGACCTGCTTACCGTGTGGCAAATAGGACGGGAGGTCATTTGTAAAAATCAAAAATAATTTGGGGCCTAAAAGTGATCCTTGAACCACTCCGTGGGTTACTGGGAGGGTTGAGCTGCCTTGGATGGACTGAGAGCGACCCGACAGCCAGTCACGGAACCAGTGTTCACAAATGCCGTACCATCCCATCTTTTCCAAGAGCCGGCCATGCTCGACGCTGTCAAATGCTTTCGATGTGTCCGCTGTTAGGATTGTAGTGATTAATCCCGTATCTAAATTATGAGTCACGTAATTAATCGCGTCGAGCATGGCCGTCTCCGTTGAGTGTCCGGGACGGAAGCCATGTTGTTGGGGACACAAAATATGGTTTTCGCCGAGATATGATGCGAGTTGTAAGCACACTATCTTTTCACACAGCTTCCCTACAACAGGTCGAGACCCTTTGACACTTTGACCGTGTCAAAGGGTCTCGATGGATGGAATTGTCGCACAAAATTACGATATTAAACGCATAAGCAGTCGATAAATCGGTATGATTCGTGTGTCTGACACTTCAAAGTAACATTCTAAGTTGTTTATGACCTTGGGTCAGGTCAAGGTCATCCGAGGTCACGAGGTCAAACTGCAGATTACGGCCGTTAGGCGTTGTAACATGTGTTTATTGTTTTTTTCGTCTAGAACGCGAAAAATGACCTTAGAACATTGTTTGTTCAATACAAATAGAAGTAAAAAGCAAAAACGGAAATGCATTTTTGTATAGTAATGCGGTGAGAGGTGGTCGATTTTTGTCATTTAAAGGTCATAAGACAGTCATTTTTGAAGATATCGACTTCAATTTTGGTACACATATTCACCGAACATGTCTCGATCACATATATTCCGGTTTTTGGATAACTCTGATTTTGTTGAAAAAAATATTGTAAGAACAAGAAAAAAATGGATTTCGATTTCTAACAGTTTTGAATAAAAAACTCAAAAATCCGATATGGCAGTTGAATAGCCCTGTCTATTGGCAGTAATTCTATTTAAGACAATTGCATTTATCTCTAATATTGTACCTTTGACAGCGTTTTCCTCAAACCATTATTTTCAACAAAAACCGAAGAACATGACGTCACTCTGACGTAATTCCCGGTTGACCTATCGCAACCTCATCTTTTTCCTTTTGCCAAAATATGTAAAATTGATGTGCGAGAAGGTATTGTAAGATTGGTGACGATACTGGTGTTGGTTTAGGAGTTATTTCAAAATAACGGGAGGGGGGCAGACAATAGCCCCCCCCCAGTAAGTCGCAGGTTAATGTGGTTTTCATGTTATAGTAGGTAGTAGGTACTTGTTATTTAGCGCCGGCAAGCGGCGCGAAATTTTACGGGGTTGCCTGATAAAACACAGAAATATGGGCGGTGGGCCTTGTATAGGATAAGAAGCTAAAAATGCTATACATTCAATTCACCGTTACAACGAACCGAATACGATGACGATGGCTTCGTTATGACGATGGCCAGTGGCCACCGCTGTGACGCCGCGAAACGAAGTGAAAATTTTAATTTTAGGTCGTGGAAAACGAAATTGAAATATTGGAACCAGACCGTGAGTGGACCCAAGCCTCAGGTAACCCCTATTCCTGGTTGCACATCTCAGTATGATGAAAAATATTGAAATTAAGGTAGTTTTTCATATACATATTCCTTGGATAGTAAATCACGATGACCGGTGGCAGTCAGCGTTCAATAGTAAATATGATAATAATAACTGTATTACATATGTAACGAACTGTGACAAACAATTGGTAACAGTGCAATGGTTTGAAAGCAGCAAGGGGCGGAACGACTTTTCCGCGCATAAATGGTCCCTGTGGATCTGGAGGAGCCTGGGGTATATGGCTTGGGGAGATAGTCCTGGCCTGGTCCCCACTATTAGCTCTTCGGTCCAGCAAGTTGAGCACCGCAGGAGCAGCTTCCGGGTGCCGATGTCCGCGTCTTTGCGTTCGCGTCGCCTTTTTTCGGAACTCGGCAGACTAGCTAAACATGTAGCACGCTTTAAAGTTAATATTTTATGAAGAGAGTGTGTCCTGGGGCCAGAAATTATTAGCCAAGGAGAGCCTCTGCAAGACACTTAATGGAATTAATTTTCCCAATTTCCAAATTTGTATATGCAATTGCGAAACTTGTGTCATGCCGCGAAGCGGCGCGAAATTTTACAGTTTTTTACTGTGGCTAGCTGGATTTTGACGCTGCAATTTTTGGATGCCCAGTACCGTTCTAAAAACGCAAATATAGCATGTATTAGACTTCGCGTCTTGGGAAGGGGGGGGGGGGGCAAAACATAGTTTGCCCCCCCCCCTCTTGAACAGGCTGGGGGGCAAGGCCCCGTTCCGCGTTCGCCCCCCTGGATCCGCCCTTGACTTAAGGGCAGACGTCAAGGGTGCCGAGTGATTTTTGCAGCGCCATGCTGGCTGTGACAGCACGGACAGACGAATGTGCGATGGATCCAAAACAGGACAAGAACTGTTTCCGCCCGGGCTCGAACCGGGGACCTTCCGCGTGTGAGGCGGACGTGATAACCACTACACTACGGAAACGCTGGTGGTATTTGATAGGTCCCGGTCAGACCTAATCTAGCAGCCTAGATATCTTCAGTTCGGGACCTCTCCGATAAAACATTATATTAGCCGTTTTCACGAAGGATTATTGCGCTGAAAACTTTCTGAAAGATTTGGAAAGTTTTGAAAACTACACAATTTTTACATGCGATTTTTTGGCTAGAAATGTCCCGCATAATTTTGTAATATGTTGGTAAGAATAAAATATGTTGACATAATTGCGGTTTGGTGGTAATAAGCAAGATAAGTATTGATGGAATCTTCCTGAAACTTCCTGAAAGTTTCAGGAAGATTCTATCAATAGGCAGACTAGCAAAACATGTAGCCCGCTTGAAAGGTAATACTATATTAAGGGAGTGGGCCAGTGGCGCATGCAGGATTCCATTTCGCGGGGGGGGGGGGGGGGGGTCAGAGCCCTAAGAGCGGGCACCCTTGTGTGCGGGCCCCCACCCGTTTTTTTAAACTTCGCGGATTTCGGTCACTTGATTTTGAGTGGGCCCCCTACAGCATGGGATCTGAGACATGATAAATCAATGTCGTGTAAGGTGGCTGCGTGTGCTACTGATGTGCGAATTTTAGGTGCGTGTGCTACTGATGTGCGGTACAACCGTCGAGAGTTGACGAAATGAGGTCAATGACAACACGCAGTAGTGGTGACTGGTGAACCGATACGATATTTTCGTAGCAGGTATGTGTGATCAGTTGGCGCGATACATGGCGGATTTTTACAACATACATTATCGCAACAAATGTGGAGACGGTCTCGCGCATGACTTGGGAAGACCTAATTCCAACGGATCCAGGGCCTGGTGTAAACCAGTTGCTGGATACCTGTCTGGAAGCTGCGCACAGGCTTTCTGGAGTTTGGTCAAAATGAGAGAAGCACGGGAACAGATCGCGTCAAAAAATTTCAAACGTTGTAATAACTAGTTTTTTTTTCTCGGGAGATCTGCTACCCATTGTTTTTGGTAGGCTTGGATACTCAAAATCATCGGTCCCTAAGTACATCTCTAGTATTGACGATGAAACGTAACATGTGCCAAATAGCGAAGCATTTTATTTTATCAGTGAAGTTGAGCGTTACAATATTATTTGGCTACGCCCACAGATGTTTGAGATGCTTATGCGCAAATTGTAGTGTAGATAGATACCGCGTTTACACGGGACTTTATATTCTCTAGGCATGAATTAACTATATTTTCGTAAATTGAGGCAGTTTGAGAAACCAAATTATGGCGTTTTTTTTCCTTTCTAACCTCCCAGATCCATGTCCCCTAAAGGTTTAAAAGTCCCAGCCTTTGGACGTCAAAGTCCCGTATAAACTACGCTAGGCTACGTTCGCGAACGGAATAGTAATTAACCCTGGAAGCGCTGGTGGGGGGGTATTTTTTTCCCCCTCCTTAGTTTTTTTTTCCGCCATAATCAGAAAACGCATGGAGATATCGACTTGAAACTTTCAGCAACTTGAAATGAATAGCTAAGCCACGTTTTGGCAAGACATTGGGTCCCGGCCAGGTTAGGTCAGGTCAAATGACATGACCACCAAACAACTTCTAGGTAGCACCACCGGCACAGTGGTTAATCGAGCGACATGAAACTCATGGCACGTCATGAAGTCATTAGGGACTACAATATCTCGGATTTTCTACATTATATCGATGACCTAAGGTCAAGTTATAAAATCGTAACCTTTTCAATGTAACCTTAGGAAAAAAAACGCATATTGATCAGTTGTAAAGGGATAAATTTAGTTCATGTTTGCTCTAGCCACTAGTTTTGGCCAGAGACTAGACCTGACCGGGCCCCATATCACGTATCTGCCAGCACCGGGGCCTTAATCTGGCTCCTACCAGGAACGGGCCTCTACCGGTAACTGGTCCGTATAAAAAAAAAATGTAAGGTGTGGGCCCTGTTGTGACCGGGCTCTCGTCCTGACCGGGCCCCATGCCACGCCTTTGCCAGCACCGAGCCCCTGCCTCGATCGGACCTGACCAAGACCGGACCCCTACCAGAAACGGGCCCGTATCAAGAATATGCAAGGACCGGGCCCTCGTCCTGACCGGGCCCCATATCACGCCTTTGCCAGCACCGGGCCCTTGTCTCGATCGGGCCTTACCAAGACCTGGCCCCTGTCAGAATACGGGTCCTTTTGATGCGGGCCCCCTCAGAAGTTTCGGGGGGTTCAGCTGCCCCTTTGACCCCCCTGCGTGCGCCACTGGAGTGGGCCCTATAGGGCTAGCAATTAGGTACCGCCAAGGAGAGCCTCTGGCAGACACTTAATGCATTTATTTTCCCATTTTATAAATTTTTATAAGCAATTGCGAATTTTGTGTCATGTCGCGAAGCGGCTCGAAATTGTCACGTTTTTCACTGTGGATAGCTATGTTTTGACTGCTGCAAAGGTAATTTTTACAACGTACGTCCGTCCGTTGGGAGGGGGGGGGGTTCATAGTGCGCAACAAGCTATGCTTAGCGCGGTGCCTGACCTCGGAAATCCATCCATTCAAAAACATTCGGACTACATTTATAAAAAAAGTTGCAGGACTTTTGGGAGGCCCCATGGCCCCTTTGTCCCCCCCTGGATCCGCCCCTGCCCTTGATACAAATGTATGGCCCTGATATCATTATTTTGCTAGGTCAAAATTGTATGTGATGGAAATGTGGATTCTTGTGAACTTTTAACTCCTGCGAAAAGGTGGAGACCAACAAAGGCTTTGAAGTTCAGATTGGTTAGAGCTGTTATTTTTTAAAAGAAAAAATAATGGAGCAGTTCGATAATGCCGCCAATTTAAGTCAAGCACAGCGACTTCCACCGCTTCCTGGTGGAAGTGACTTCCCCGAACCCTTCATCACCACGTGCACGCATTTGGCAATACCAGCCCACATTTGTTTGGTCTCCTCCCTGCATATAACTGCGACCCGCCACCACAACGCGGCCCTGTCGTCCAACCTATAACAGACGTTATTGAAACCTTTTCCTTCGTAAGAGAAATGGGTTCTCTGTGACGTTGAGCGAAACATGACCAACACAGTTCTTGACGGTTGTTGAACTTTGTCACAGCGGTGCTCACCACTCTCTCGGTCACCCGGAAGCGTTCCACGGCCGCCGAATTACCACCCCGTTCCGGGGAAGGTTACCACACCGTTCCGGTGAAGGTTACCACACCGTTCCGGGAATGTTACCACTGGGCCGGGAAATGCTACCACTGGGCCGGGGAAGGTTACCACTGGGCCGGGGAAGGTTACCACTGGGCCGGGGAAGGTTACCACTGGGCCGGGAAATGTTACCACTGGGCCGGGGAAGGTTACCACTGGGCCGGGGGCTGCCCCGGGGTGGGACGGGCGGATTATGTCAAATGAGCCCCAGCTGCCCCGGCTGCGGCCATTTTGAAGTACTTAGCAGTCAGCTGAAACGGCCGGTGATTAGCCGATCTGTGAGTGCCGGTACCGCTCTGTGAGTCCCGGTACCGCTCTGTGAGTCCCGGTACCGCTCTGTGAGTCCCGGTACCGCTCTGTGAATCCCGGTACCGCTCTGTGAGTGCCGGTACCGCTCTGTGAGTGCCGGTACCGCTCTGTGAGTCCCGGTACCGCTCTGTGAATCCCGGTACCGCTCTGTGAGTGCCGGTACCGCTCTGTGAGTGCCGGTACCGCTCTGTGAGTCCCGGTACCGCTCTGTGAGTCCCGGTACCGCTCTGTGAGTGCCGGTACCGCTCTGTGAATCCCGGTACCGCTCTGTGAATGCCGGTACCGCTCTGTGAGTCCCGGTACCGCTCTGTGAGTCCCGGTACCGCTCTGTGAGTGCCGGTACCGCTCTGTGAGTCCCGGTACCGCTCTGTGAGTCCCGGTACCGCTCTGTGAGTCCCGGTACCGCTCTGTGAGTGCCGGTACCGCTCTGTGAGTCCCGGTACCGCTCTGTGAGTCCCGGTACCGCTCTGTGAGTCCCGGTACCGCTCTGTGAGTGCCGGTACCGCTCTGTGAGTGCCGGTACCGCTCTGTGAGTGCCGGTACCGCTCTGTGAGTCCCGGTACCGCTCTGTGAATGCCGGTACCGCTCTGTGAGTCCCGGTACCGCTCTGTGAGTCCCGGTACCGCTCTGTGAGTCCCGGTACCGCTCTGTGAGTGCCGGTACCGCTCTGTGAGTCCCGGTACCGCTCTGTGAATCCCGGTACCGCTCTGTGAGTGCCGGTACCGCTCTGTGAGTGCCGGTACCGCTCTGTGAGTGCCGGTACCGCTCTGTGAGTCCCGGTACCGCTCTGTGAGTGCCGGTACCGCTCTGTGAGTGCCGGTACCGCTCTGTGAGTCCCGGTACCGCTCTGTGAGTGCCGGTACCGCTCTGTGAGTGCCGGTACCGCTCTGTGAGTGCCGGTACCGCTCTGTGAGTCCCGGTACCGCTCTGTGAATGCCGGTACCGCTCTGTGAGTCCCGGTACCGCTCTGTGAATCCCGGTACCGCTCTGTGAATCCCGGTACCGCTCTGTGAGTGCCGGTACCGCTCTGTGAATCCCGGTACCGCTCTGTGAATGCCGGTACCGCTCTGTGAGTCCCGGTACCGCTCTGTGAGTCCCGGTACCGCTCTGTGAGTGCCGGTACCGCTCTGTGAGTCCCGGTACCGCTCTGTGAGTGCCGGTACCGCTCTGTGAGTGCCGGTACCGCTCTGTGAGTCCCGGTACCGCTCTGTGAGTCCCGGTACCGCTCTGTGAGTCCCGGTACCGCTCTGTGAGTGCCGGTACCGCTCTGTGAGTCCCGGTACCGCTCTGTGAGTCCCGGTACCGCTCTGTGAGTGCCGGTACCGCTCTGTGAGTGCCGGTACCGCTCTGTGAGTCCCGGTACCGCTCTGTGAGTCCCGGTACCGCTCTGTGAGTGCCGGTACCGCTCTGTGAGTCCCGGTACCGCTCTGTGAATCCCGGTACCGCTCTGTGAGTGCCGGTACCGCTCTGTGAGTCCCGGTACCGCTCTGTGAGTGCCGGTACCGCTCTGTGAGTCCCGGTACCGCTCTGTGAGTGCCGGTACCGCTCTGTGAGTCCCGGTACCGCTCTGTGAGTGCCGGTACCGCTCTGTGAGTCCCGGTACCGCTCTGTGAGTCCCGGTACCGCTCTGTGAGTCCCGGTACCGCTCTGTGAGTGCCGGTACCGCTCTGTGAGTCCCGGTACCGCTCTGTGAGTCCCGGTACCGCTCTGTGAATCCCGGTACCGCTCTGTGAGTCCCGGTACCGCTCTGTGAGTCCCGGTACCGCTCTGTGAGTGCCGGTACCGCTCTGTGAGTCCCGGTACCGCTCTGTGAGTGCCGGTACCGCTCTGTGAGTCCCGGTACCGCTCTGTGAGTCCCGGTACCGCTCTGTGAGTCCCGGTACCGCTCTGTGAGTGCCGGTACCGCTCTGTGAGTCCCGGTACCGCTCTGTGAGTCCCGGTACCGCTCTGTGAATCCCGGTACCGCTCTGTGAGTCCCGGTACCGCTCTGTGAGTCCCGGTACCGCTCTGAGTCCCGGTACCGCTCTGTGAGTCCCGGTACCGCTCTGAGTCCCGGTACCGCTCTGTGAGTGCCGGTACCGCTCTGTGAATCCCGGTACCGCTCTGTGAGTCCCGGTACCGCTCTGTGAATCCCGGTACCGCTCTGTGAGTCCCGGTACCGCTCTGTGAGTCCCGGTACCGCTCTGTGAGTGCCGGTACCGCTCTGTGAATGCCGGTACCGCTCTGTGAGTCCCGGTACCGCTCTGTGAGTGCCGGTACCGCTCTGTGAGTCCCGGTACCGCTCTGTGAGTCCCGGTACCGCTCTGTGAGTCCCGGTACCGCTCTGTGAGTCCCGGTACCGCTCTGTGAGTCCCGGTACCGCTCTGTGAGTCCCGGTACCGCCCTGTGAATGCCGGTACCGCTCTGTGAGTCCCGGTACCGCTCTGTGAATCCCGGTACCGCTCTGTGAGTCCCGGTACCGCTCTGTGAGTGCCGGTACCGCTCTGTGAATGCCGGTACCGCTCTGTGAGTCCCGGTACCGCTCTGTGAGTGCCGGTACCGCTCTGTGAATCCCGGTACCGCTCTGTGAGTCCCGGTACCGCTCTGTGAGTCCCGGTACCGCTCTGTGAGTGCCGGTACCGCTCTGTGAGTCCCGGTACCGCTCTGTGAATCCCGGTACCGCTCTGTGAGTGCCGGTACCGCTCTGTGAATCCCGGTACCGCTCTGTGAGTGCCGGTACCGCTCTGTGAGTCCCGGTACCGCTCTGTGAGTCCCGGTACCGCTCTGTGAGTCCCGGTACCGCTCTGTGAGTCCCGGTACCGCTCTGTGAGTCCCGGTACCGCTCTGTGAGTGCCGGTACCGCTCTGTGAGTCCCGGTACCGCTCTGTGAATCCCGGTACCGCTCTGTGAGTGCCGGTACCGCTCTGTGAGTGCCGGTACCGCTCTGTGAGTCCCGGTACCGCTCTGTGAATCCCGGTACCGCTCTGTGAGTGCCGGTACCGCTCTGTGAGTCCCGGTACCGCTCTGTGAGTGCCGGTACCGCTCTGTGAGTGCCGGTACCGCTCTGTGAATGCCGGTACCGCTCTGTGAGTCCCGGTACCGCTCTGTGAGTGCCGGTACCGCTCTGTGAGTCCCGGTACCGCTCTGTGAGTGCCGGTACCGCTCTGTGAGTGCCGGTACCGCTCTGTGAGTGCCGGTACCGCTCTGTGAATGCCGGTACCGCTCTGTGAGTCCCGGTACCGCTCTGTGAGTGCCGGTACCGCTCTGTGAATGCCGGTACCGCTCTGTGAATGCCGGTACCGCTCTGTGAATGCCGGTACCGCTCTGTGAGTCCCGGTACCGCTCTGTGAGTGCCGGTACCGCTCTGTGAGTGCCGGTACCGCTCTGTGAGTGCCGGTACCGCTCTGTGAGTCCCGGTACCGCTCTGTGAATCCCGGTACCGCTCTGTGAGTCCCGGTACCGCTCTGTGAGTGCCGGTACCGCTCTGTGAGTGCCGGTACCGCTCTGTGAATCCCGGTACCGCTCTGTGAGTGCCGGTACCGCTCTGTGAGTGCCGGTACCGCTCTGTGAGTCCCGGTACCGCTCTGTGAGTCCCGGTACCGCTCTGTGAATCCCGGTACCGCTCTGTGAGTGCCGGTACCGCTCTGTGAGTCCCGGTACCGCTCTGTGAGTCCCGGTACCGCTCTGTGAGTGCCGGTACCGCTCTGTGAATGCCGGTACCGCTCTGTGAGTCCCGGTACCGCTCTGTGAGTGCCGGTACCGCTCTGTGAGTGCCGGTACCGCTCTGTGAGTGCCGGTACCGCTCTGTGAGTCCCGGTACCGCTCTGTGAGTCCCGGTACCGCTCTGTGAGTCCCGGTACCGCTCTGTGAATCCCGGTACCGCTCTGTGAATGCCGGTACCGCTCTGTGAGTCCCGGTACCGCTCTGTGAGTGCCGGTACCGCTCTGTGAGTCCCGGTACCGCTCTGTGAATCCCGGTACCGCTCTGTGAGTGCCGGTACCGCTCTGTGAGTCCCGGTACCGCTCTGTGAATCCCGGTACCGCCCTGTGAATGCCGGTACCGCTCTGTGAGTCCCGGTACCGCTCTGTGAGTCCCGGTACCGCTCTGTGAGTGTCGGTACCGCTCTGTGAATGCCGGTACCGCTCTGTGAGTGCCGGTACCGCTCTGTGAGTGCCGGTACCGCTCTGTGAGTGCCGGTACCGCTCTGTGAATCCCGGTACCGCGTACCCACCAGCTGACGGGGTTACGTGGTACTGGAGTACCCCGTACTGGGTGATAGTCGGTACTGGAGTACCCTGTACTGGCTGACGGGCGGTATTATTGGAGTACCCTGTACTGGCTGACGGGAGTACCCGGTACTGGCTGACGAGGGGTGGTACCGCGTACCCACTGGCTGACGTGAGTAGTATCGGTACCGACTAGCGCACCGAGTACCGCGTCTGTATAGGTGCCTGGGTCTAGAGTACCCGGTACCTACGGAGAGGCGGTACTATCGAACCCTGGAGTACCCGGTTCTGGAGTACCTGGTATTGACCCCGGTGTACCCCGGTAGTACCCCGGTGCTTGAGCTCCTTGTACTGGAGTACTGCAGTAGGTACCCGGCACTGGAGAACCTTGGACTATAGTACCTGAACCTTGACTGGAGTACCCGGCACTGAAGTACTCGGTACAATATTTCAAATCTCACCCTCATGATTGAGATCTCAATTCCTAGGTCGGAATGTGCTGTGTCCTAACACTTTGTTTCTCAACACTATATAGTTGATACAACATCCGCTCAGCCTCCAGTTTATCCAAGATCATAATTACAACAAACACAGATGGCGATCCTATCTTGCACACCTCAACGACCGATCATGAACAGGGCCTCCCGTAAGTAAGTAACTGGGTGGGGCAAATGCCCACCAGTGCTCCAAAATGCCCACCCAGTGGCGATAATTTGCCCACCCAGTTGTAAACTATGACATTGCGGGCATCCGTAATCTCCCGTCCCCTCTCGGTGACCAAAAAACAACAAAAGAACCATTCTGGCAACGGACAGTCAATTTTTCCTGTCCGGATGCATCAACATACCAAAAACGCGAGTTTGTGGCGAAATTCTGTCGCGAGACGGGCGACGTGTAGGTAGGGAGTCCATCACAGAGAAAACCTACGGATTCGAGTCATTATTCTAGTCATTCATTATGATCTGGGTAGCTGCTACCCAGATCTACACAGCACAGTCGCTGCTATACTAACTGCTGCACTGGACATCCCTCATTACTGTGCGATTTGGGGGATTTTCTGAGTTCAGATATTATATAACAAATATGCTTAATCGTGTTCCTGTCGTGTTTTGTTCGTGTTCACGATCTCAGCGCCTTTCCATGCAAGACGGCGTATTCCAGCAGAGTCTGGTTAAGATGGATGCAAAGTTAAAAAACACATACCCACGCTAAAAAGTAGAGCCAGTGAAAACTGACAACTTAAAGGTCAGAAAAGAACACTCCGCCGGTCTACATGTTTGTAAACTGTTTCAGCACAGAATCATTGCTGCGGCGATACTGGCGATAGTTTCGCGTTTCGGTGTTGTGGTCGCTATAGATCCTGCTTCGGACGCAGCTACTTCTTCGTGCTCGGCCCACTGAAACTCTGATCAGCAGCAGAGCAAATGATACAGACGAAGAACTGAGCACTGAAAAAATGACACCGTCAAAAAGTCCGCCCAGAGGGGTGTTTTACTACAGCTCCTTAGGGTATCGAACACTAAAAAATGGCGTGAAAAAAGAGTCAGACTCCACAAAATGGTGTTTTCTTGGACCTTCAAGAGAATCACGACTCTCTTGAAGGAGTCAGGACTCCCGTTGAGAAGGTGTCAGACACCATTTTGTAGAGTCTGACTCTTTTTACGCCGTTATTTAGTGTTCGATACCCTAAGGAGGTGTTGCAAAACAGCCCTCTGTGGCTGACATTTTGACGGTGTACCAATCCACGTACGGGTGTCTTTTTTCAGTGAGCAGAGGATGCCTTCAAGGATGACCTCACAAGTCACAACTCCATTATAACCAGAGAGAAGCCTCTCAAATCCCAGAAGTAAACCGAGAACCCTTAGCAAATTGGTAACAGAAGAGAAAATACTCAGTTATTGAAATATGTCACTAACGGGTGTCGTTACTAACGGCAAGTAATCAAATGTGGAATTTGTTTTTTTCTCCCTCGAAGCGGCGCGAACAATTCTTCTGCCTATATAGATTGAATTATAGGAAATAATGGCATTTTCCACACAAAAATGGAACTATTACTTGAAATCGATAGACGAGACCAAAACATATTGTAAATTTATCAAATTGTGCATGTAAACATTCCTACCGAAAGATATTTCAAGTTAAAGTTGATAAGCGTTCCACGCTTATAACAGTCGGTACTCACAAGTACTCGGTAACGAATTCACTGTCCGAGCTAAAATTAGCCTGCCTACGCATTGTTATTTATCATGAAGGTATATAATATGTTTCATGCACTCTATCTTTTGCGAATATGTACCGAATTTCTATAAAAAGTCAACAAACATTTGACAAAAGTGCATTGAAATCGGCTGTTTAGCTGGCCCCGGACGGCGACCTATTTAATATTCTCGATTCATTAAAAAAATAATTTTTCCCACGAATTTTCAACATACGGGTATTCAATACATTGTAATGCACTGATGAGTCATGAACACTTATCTGAACCGTTCTTTCCGTAATCAATCAAAAAACATCTTAGAAAACCATGATACATTCGGTGGATTAGCTTCGCCCCCTACGACGACTTATTTAGTGTATGCGATTTGTTGAGAGGTAATTCAACAACGTTGAACAGATTGATATATCGCGTTTCCAATAGTGGAGGAAAAACTCCGATCATGAACTCCGAAAGAAGTATATGTACTTGCTTTTAATTTTCCCAAACTTCCAACTTTGAAGCAGGGAATATGTGTATTTCATTCTTAAATTTTTATCATATAATGTGTATACCATAACGGTAGCCTAAGAAATTGTTGTTAAACAAATCAATAAGTCAATATTTCCCTTAAATAATTAATTAATTTGATTTACAGATTTGACATCAAATGGACATTGGCTGCTTTTTTAACAGAGCAAAATAATCCCTACGAACATCATAGACTGGTACGACCGGTTTAGCTCCCTTTATACTAGGTTTCAATTTGATACATCTATATTACTATTTGATAACCCTAAATGTTCCAAGCGGCTTGGGGCGCTGTCAATCTTCGCCGGTTGCAAGGTGTACAAGGAATATTTTGTTAATGTGGGGTCTAGAAGACAAATCTGCACATAACTGTCCTGAAACGCCACAAGTATTAATATTGAGAAGAAAATGACAGCTCTGCACAGGGGCGTAGGAACTATGTTCAAGTTGGGGGGGGGGGGGGGGGGGGCAGGAGGCATTCTGAAGTTGATTCATTCCATGCAACGCCCATAGGCGTAATGTTAAAATCCAAAATGTCTGGGGGGCTGCCCCCCCCCCCTGCTCCTACGCCTATGGCTCTGCATAACAATTGACAGCTGCCAAGAGGCGCGAAATTTGCGGTTTTGGAAGGCTGGAGCACTATTTTGCTATTTGAATCAGACCGTAGGGGTATCACGAAGAAATGAGACTGGAGAAAAGAAGAGGATAAAAAACATGTTACCCCTTAGGGCTAAAGGGACCCCCTGTAGCCGCCGGTGACCCCTTCCCATAATCTAAGTCCGCCTCGCCAAAATGCTCACCCAGTCCAAAATCCTTACGGAAGGCCCTGATCATAAACCATATAGTCTGTAATCCAACACGACTTTCTCGCTGCATTATACGACACCCTCTAATTCGCACTACACGTGTCGAACTTTAACGTTCATCCGCGCGTAACGTGACGACGAACGTCCCCCGCGGCCCGCATAGCACGCGCATCGCGTCTCGTAAACTGTGGTGACACTGGACAGCCATCTCGCTGCAGACCTGGAATCAATCCCCAGCCTTCATGTCGCCATCACGCAGCACCGCCATCTACAAACCATCATTTACCAGTCGCCAATCGAACAATCAATCGGGACAAACTACACACACCACACTTACGCTTATCTCGCGCACGCTGGCGGCGGCGGGCGGTGGTGGAACCGCCGGGCGGTGGCGGTGGCGGTGGTGGTGGCGGTGCGGGCCGTGGCGGGCCCTAGGGGTGCGACTAATGCCGCTCTGGAAAGATCGCAGCCGACAGCAGCGTAGGTTGACTGTGAAGACAGTTGAGAGGACCGGCGCCTCCATTTTATATCAGTACCGCCACTTATGATGTTCGGTGTTGCAGTGCGTTCCGAGTCGACAATGAAGTCATGTGACGCCCATGATACAACAACTCAGTTCTTCTGTACGGCAATAAATAGATATTTCATGGATACATTTGCACTGGATCTGATTTAGGCTCTAGCCTCTACGTGCCTGTTTTTCCCCGGCTGTTTCGCGTAAGGCTGTAATGCACGAGGTTCTTATTCATTTATGGTAGCAGTGATATCCTAAGAGTAAGAGCAGATTTGTCGCCAACTGACGTTTTTTTAATCTGGGTGTCGTGTCAGCCTCCACCAGTAACCTGCAGCTCTGTCCAGCACTCTTCTTCCGATAGCAAAACCACATTATTTGTATTGACATTTATTAAAACCGTCGACATGTATACAAACCTTCCAACAGCAAGCATATGGAGTTATCATTTGTATTATTAATTAACAAAAACAAAGAACAGTTAACTTAGTGATTCTAAAACAACCACCACCGTAACTTGGTTCACAAAGTGCCGTCGTTCGATAGCACAATTAAACAAAACGTCAACAGACGCATTGGTGCCAGTCGCACGACAAAAACTGCAACTAATTCCCCCAACCGTGGCATGAGGTGCAGTGCCAGTCAAACAATGAAAGTACGACGTTCAACAGAAATGTACGCACTGACGCTAACACCTCCCGCCGAACCTGCAACAATCCTTCATGCATAAACTTCAGTGCTACCATATGCCTGCACCCTGCGGAAGCTGCAACAATCCCTCGGGCATAGCAAACCGGTGCAGCGGGACGGTATCACGGCGGCTGAATCTGCCGCAACGCGTGCCGCAACATCGCCCAGCCGTGGTAGAGAAAGTGACACTTCCTGCAACAACGCAACATAGTGCAATTATGCGGCAGATGCAGCCGCTGTGAACACCGTCCCGGTGCGCCAGTTTGCTATGCCTGAGGGATTGTTGCACCCCGCAGAAGTCCTGGATTACCGCCAGGACCGTAGTGGAAATTACCACCAGGCCCGTAGTAGAAATTACCGCCAGAGTAGAAATTCCCGCCAGGACCGTAGTGGAAATTACCGCCAGGGCGGAAGTAGAAACTACCGCCAGGTCCGTAGTGGAAATTACCGCCAGGGCCGTAGCAGAAACTACCGCCAGGGCCGTAGTAGAAATGAGCGCCTCAGCCGTAGTAGTAATTCTTCCTCTGCTGCCAGCCGCGCGGGGCCGACTTCTTGGTATCACCACTATCCGCGCGCCCACGGTTGCCAGGCCTCCTCTGACCGTAGTAATCATACGCCTGCTGCTCGGCCGGGTCTGAGACAGAGAGGACCCCACTGGAAGCTTGCTCACCTCCTGGACGGTACGGACTCTGCGGCCGCTGAATCACCGGCTCGGGTCTCACCACCAGTGGAGCGAAGCCCGTTGAACCCGTTGAACTGGTGGCCGAGCTACACGGGACCTGAGTATAGCTCAGACAGAAGCCGCGATTGCCGCCCTCCTGCTCCACTGTTGTCTCGGTCGAGTCGAATTGGACATACACGACGAATGGCCTGCTGAAGGTGACGCCGGAGCCGGTGCCGGACGTATCGCCGGACCACTCGGTGCCGCAGTGACGGTCTTCAGGGGTTCCGGTGATGCCGTCCGGGGTGATGCCCACGATGGTGATGTAGTCTGTGGTGCAGGAGGTTCCCTTCACCGCGCCGATGCTCTCGCTGAGGGTGAAGTTGTTGATCGCTGGACAGGCGTCGTACTGGACCCCGCAGAAGCCGGCGTTGGTGCGCAGACAGATGGCGTAGCGTTGGTTGGCAAGATGCGGCCCGTTAGAGTTCGTGTCGAAGCCAAAGGACTGGATCATCCCGGTGACGTTGGTGTGGAATTGTAGACACCCCGCGGGGGCCCGCGAAGGACTGTCACATTCAATCTGGTCGACACGGACCCTCCAGTCGCGGTTGGCGGTTTGCGTTCCTGATGTGGTCACCTGGAGGGTCACCTGGCTGCCAGATCCAGGACTGACGTCGATGTACATATGCTGGCCGCTGTTCACTCCGCACAGCACCGGCGGCTGCGAGGAGGCGGCACCGATCACTGTGAACTGGTCCTGCTTACAGACCCCAGTCACGTCTGGGTCAGCAAGATTCAGCTGCTCGAAGTCCAACCTCAGCTGGCAGATGTTCTCGTTCATCTTCGACACGGTCAAGCGGCAGTTGAACGGCGCCGTCAGGTTTCCCGGGCCGCGGAAGATGGTGTTATTCCTGGAGATGACCTCGCCACATCCAGCGCTGAAGACGCAGCAGACGCCGTAGCCCTTGGCGCAGGAGCCCATCGCACGGCCGCCGTTGCGGGTGCACTCGTTGGCGAGGTAGCACGTGCCGTTGGTGCCCGGCTCGCTGCTCGCGCAGGCTTCGTTCGGGAAGCGCACCACCTGGAACACCCCGAACAGGCGCGCGTCTCGGGCGGAGCTGCTCTCTTGGCTGGCTTGTGGTTGAGAGGACTCCTCTGGGCTTGGCGAGGCAGCCACAACCGCCACACCACTCGCCATCAGTCCGGCGACGAACAGCAACCACGTCGTCATGACGAACACTGACCACTGATTTCAGAGATGTTTGGAGCCACCCGACCAGGCTACCTTCGGAGCTGGTGCACAGCGACCAGGCTATCTTCAGAGCTGGCGCACAGTAACCAGAACACTTTCAGACCTGCCGTATGGCGACCAGACCACCTCCAGACCAGAGCTATGAGAAGAGGTCCTGCCAACCCGACGCCTCGCCACTGAATGTCCGCAACTCCTTGCCCTCCCATAGTGTTCACCTTCTGTGAATGGAAGTGTGCTGATGAAAGTCAGCGCGACTGCCTCAGTTGGTCAGCAGAGCGGCGCACATTGCGTGCCTGGCAGGCGCCTTGGCCAACCGGGTCGCAAACAGGAGAAAGGTCCGCGGGCCGCCGCGCGCGGTGTGACCCTTGCGTAACCGACTGATGGAATACATGGTAACGGCATCGGGGCGTACCGACCGAGCTCGTGACAAAGTTGTGACTACGGGTTTATATGGTGAGCAGGGCCTTCCGTAAGAATTTTGGACTGGATGGGCATTTTGGCGAGGCGGGCTTAGATTATGGGGAGGGGGCATTGGCGACTCCAGGGGGCCCTTTAACCCTAGGGGAGGGGGCAACATGTTTTATGGTCCTCTCTTTTGCTCCAGTCTCATTTCCTCGTGATACCCCTATGGTCTGATCTGATTTAAATAGTAAAATAGTGTTCCAGCCTTCTAAAACCTCAAAGTTCGCGCCTCTTGGCGGCACAATTGTTGTGGCTGTCAATTTCTTCTCAATATTAATACTTTTGACGTTTCATGACAGTTATGTGCATATTTTTTTTCTAGACCCTACATTAGCCAAATCCTGCTTGTACACCTTGCAACCGGCGAACATTGGCAGCGCCCCAAGCCGCTTGGAACACTTAGGGTTATCAAATAGTAATCATCAAATTAAAACCTAGTATAAAGCAAGCTAAACCCGTAGTCTATGAGGTTCGAAGGCATTATTTTGCTCTATTAAAAATGCAGTCAATGTCCACTTTATATCAAATCTTTGAATCAAATTAATTAATTATTAATTAAATCTAGGCAGAAGAATTGTTCGCGCCGCTTGGAGGGCGAAAACAAAAATAGACACTACTTACTTAAGAATACTTACCGTACTTACCGTACTTACCGTAAGACAAATATTTGTGACATTCCAAAACAGTAGTCACACTCTCTGTTCGTGCGTGTTCGTGCTTGTCCGGAGGACCATCGTTGTGCGTCGGAAACAGACGTCGCAGTAGAAGAGTTTTCTATTGAGATGCCAAACGTGTTCAATGATCGAAAGGGTTAAAGGACCCGTCGTCGTCACCGTCAGCGTCGTTCCCCGTCGCCGTTGCGACGGGGCGTTAATCGTGTACCACCTCGCTCGTGCGTATCCTACGGTACTCATGCAGTCCCGCTCATGCCGACGCCTGCTGAGGACTGACTCCTCCCCCGAGGACCATCGTCCCCGTGGCTCAGCCGGCCATGCCACGCCGGCGGAGGCGGACATATGCGCGCCAAATACGTACGGCCGGGGGAGGGAGGGCATCGAAAGGTTTTGGTCTAGCTCGCTCCCTAACATTAACGATCGGAAAACGAAGCCAAGAGCGAAACAATCAGCCACAGACAAAATCAATGATGTTGTGTTTTGTGAAGAAATTGATATGAATAGTGTTTGGAGTTGATACAGTCCGTTCTTTAGCGTTTCAGTAGTGTAGTCGTTATCACGTCCGCATCACACGCCGGAAGGTCCCCGGTTCGATCCCGGGCGGGAACAGCTTCTTGGCATTGGACAGCTTCTTGGTCTCAAAGTGATCTGCCGTATTCCGGGGTAAGCCCATGCTTATCACGGCTGCAGCATGGGAGCGTCTTAACCCGCGCCGTGCCGGTGCTCGGCGCCATCTTCGCCGGGCCGGAAGGGGGGGGGGGTGTTTAGACCCTCTCTAACTCAAGAACTAAAAAGGCTAGAAAGACACGGGAAAGGCGTTCGAAAGCTCTTGACAAGCACATTCAAAAGTACTTCAGATAATTTTTTCTTAAAGCCAATAATGAGGTTACCAGAGGTTATCAAAAGTCAAATTTCCCAGTTCTAGGACTTAGCTCCAAAGACCACCAGATATCACAAGAACTATGATAGCTAGGAACAAACGAAAAAGCAATGGAAGGCTCTCTTGAAAAATTCAATCAGTAAGGTGTCCTCAGATTTTAGCTCAGGTCATTAGTTTAGGCTCCAGAGCTCATCAAATGTCAAAAAGGCTATTTTTACAAAACATTTTTTCACGAATAGCTTTTTACCTAATAACGACAAGGCAATGATTTTGATACCATCGTGTATATCTCGTCAAGGCGTTTCGACTCATATTAACCCTCGCCCGGGTATGGCAAAATCACTACGTTTTGGGGTGGGGGGGGGGGGGGGGACGACCCCCCCACCCTTAGAGTTTCGCCCCTAATTAAGCTAGAGCTTCGATTAAAAGACGAGCGTGTTGCTTGTGACGAGTGGAAGCCGTTGATATCCAAGTTTAAGGTCTTGGGTCATTAGGTGACCTCTGAGGTCATGTCAATGACCAAAACGTCATCAAAATTGAAAATGCGTATAAATTGAATTTTATCGAGCTAGAATCGTAAATGAGCATATCATAATGCTTAATGGGTGCCAAATTCGTAATCAGCGTCACAAAATGTCCTAAAAACTGGCAAATTCCAAAAAGGTCATGTCAGGTCCCCGGGCGAGGCTGCCCGGGCGAGGGTTAACCGGCGCTTGACCGGAGGGAGGGGGATATTGTGCCCCCCCCGACGAATTTTCGCAATAGCTCAAACACCGACAGCTCTATTAACGCGAAACTTTGAGTACCTACTTCTACATCAATTGCACGTCTTCTGTGTAAAAATGAAGCAATTTCGTCGATCAGCATTTTAAATATAACCAATTTAGTGACGCCACTACACACGAGTTTCACAAACAAATCAGCTAAGCTTTACAGGCCCATACAAAGACCAGTTGTGAATAAAATGCAATAAAAAATAGAACGATAGGAAATAACGGGCTACAAAATGTAAATCTCGGAATTTGGTAAATGTTTGTTTTTACCCCCCCCCCCCCAAATAAAAACGATTGTTTGGAGAGAAAACCCCCTCAAAACCTACATTTTCAAACCTGAAAAAACGGAATATATGTTGGAGAAACACATATGGATAATATCTAACCCAAATGTCAAAGCAATATCTTTGTTTTTGGCTGACGTATGAATCCCTAACTATCCGTAACTCATGACGTCATATTTTGAAATTGCGTTTGTTGTCTTTTAGTGACCAAATACAGACAAATAAATGCCAGCACTGTATTTCGGAGACAAAACTGGTCTAGAAACATGCCCTTTTATTTATATTTGTCAATTTCAAATTTTGACCATATGTGACCTGAAGCTTGCGCTTGACCTGAGCCTGACACTAAATTCACTTAAATGAGATCAGATGGTAAAATGACGTATCATTTTCGAATTATACGTGTAAAATAGCCCATAAAACATGTGTCGCATGACTTTCAAAATCTGCTATGCATAGTGACCTTTTGTGACCTGACCTTGACCTTTGCCAACAATCTCACTTTAGCTCATACGAGATGTGCATTATAACTTTGGGAGCACATAGGGTGATCATGGTCGCAATCAAAGGCTTTGGATGGGAAGTATGGCCCATAAACTAAAATGCGTCGATTTTGACATTTGACCCGATCTTGACCTGATATGTGACCTCAATTCCAAAATGTCGAGTATGCTGTAGAATTATCTCATTGAGAGCTTTCGGGTGCTGCCTTGGGTGTCTCGCTGCGATCATTGGTTCCGGAGATAACGAGGGGGCAATATTCCCCCCTGTCAATGGCGTTTGGCTGAGACCCCGGCCACGGGCCAAGTGCGGGTTAATACACTTTTCTTAGTGAAAGCTGCGTAGATTTCTTTTGAAATAGGAAACGTGTCAATTTGTTCCCGATTTCGGGCGATTTGGGAGGCTTGGCCGCTTTGCCCCTCTTGGATCCGCCAGCGGCCAAAAACATGGGGGCGATGGTATACCATTGGGTGGGGAAGGCACCATTGGGGGGCCGAACTCAACATTGGGGTGGGGGCCGAGGGCCATCCCAAAAGTATACAAATCGACACCTATGGGGTCGAGTGGTTTTTGCAGCGCCATGCTGGCTGTGACAGCCCGGACAGCCGAATGTGCGATGGATCTGTGCGAATGTGCGAATGTGCAAGACAAGAAACTGTTTCCGCCCGGGCTCGAACCGGGGACCTTCCGCGTGTGAGGCGGACGTGATAACCACTACACTACGGAAACGATGTTGGTTGCTCACTAGTCCCGGTCAGATATTGCCTAGCAGCCTCTACAACATATACATACATATGTATTGTATATGTATATGTTTCCTGGTCTTAAAATTTGAAACATATACATTATACATATGTATATGTATGTTTCCTGGTCCTATCATTTGTATTTCGGCGCCCTTAGCTTCCCGGGCCCAATTATCTAGTCGGGCGTGTGTTTAGCGCGGGTTTTGGTTTCTAGACTGGGTTCCAGATAACCCTATATCAGCATTTGGAGGTCCTTTCTGTCCTGTACCTACTGTTCTGTCCCTGTACCGGTGTTTACAGGAACTCGTTAAGCCTGTTAGGGTCATTGATCTGCTTGTATCTCATCTTGCCGATGTCTAGTTGTCCGGCTTTGCCTTCATTCAATAGGCCCTGTTATTCCACAGTTTCTTAGGCTTGGCTGGAGTTGACGACAATGAAGCCACCGTAAACGCATTGCATGGTATGGTTCACTGGGTGCTAACCTTGGGGATTATCGGTACCCACCTTATCTGGCTAACGGCGTCTAATCAACGGGTGCTTCCCCGTTCGGCCAGGGACTCGTCGAATAAAATTTGACTGAGGGAGGGGGGGGGGGGGGGGGGGGCAGGCTTAACCCTCCTCGCCGGGGGAGGGGGATGCCACCCCCTCGGTTTTCTAGAATAACTTGCGTAGTTTCTAACCGATTGCAATGAAACTTTCAGTACCCTACTTTTCGCAAATGTTCACACACTCTAAGAATTTGGAATTTCCAACCCACCTGACCCGTGACCTATGACCGGTTTCTCAAGGTCATGTCAGGCGCAACTGGCGTCCCGCAGTATCGATGCTTGTAACTTGTTCAGTTTCCGAGTGTGTGTTGTTAAAGGAAATAGTTCACCTTCAACATGGGGTTTTTAACTGAAATAGCAGTTTTGTAGCCCGTGTTGAGAAATCCCTTTTTGCAACTGTTCTTGTCTGAAAAGACTCTCCAGCCGAAGATATTTGACTTTTTGGCGAAGAAATGCGGCGCATATATGATAAACCGTACCATCTGAAAGTGTTAGCACTGCACGGAGCATGCGCAGACCAATAACGCACACCATAAACTTAATAATTTACGACCTTCTGTCCTGAATTGGCGCGATGTAGGACCATTTCGAAAAAAAAAAGAAACTGTATTAAAAAATATAATAAAATCATGTTCTGATAAATTTTCCGAAGGTGAACTATTTCCTTTAAGGAGCATATGCACAGGTGTTTCCAGGCAACAGTTGTGGTTTCCACTGAGATTGTGACCTTGATTGACCTTTTCAGAGGTCAACTGAGGTCATTGACCGCCGATGACCTCAGATGACTTTTTTGGGCTTCTGGCGGTTTCTAGGGCATTTTGTGACGCTGATTTCAAATTTGGGATCCATTTTACATAATTATATGTTCCACTGGGGTCATGCGCTTCCACAGGTCAACCGAGGTCACTGACCTCAGATGACATGACATGACCTTTTTGGAATTGGGCAGTTTTTAGCACATTTTGTGACGCTGATTACGAATGTGGCACCCATTAAGCATTATGATATGCTTATTCACGATTCTAGCTCGATAAAATTCAATTTATACGCATTTACAATTTTGATGACTTTTGGGTCATTGACATGACCTCAGAGGTTGCCTAATGACCCAATACCTTAATATCGGGTATCAGCGGCTTCCTCTCGTCACAAGCAACACACTCGTCTTTTAATCGAAGCTCAAGCTCAATTAGGGGCAAAATGTTAAGGGGGGGGGGGTCATACCCCCTACCCGAACACGTAGTGATTTTGCCCTACCCGGGCGAGGGTTAAGATGACTTATTTTCATTCCACCTGTTCTTGCCAACGAACAGTCACACTCACTTTGGTTTTCCTTAGTCCATTGATATCGTTAAAACTGTCAGTAATATTCATAAAATAAATAGTTGTGCATTCAAACAATTATGTTGAGATGATTGATAAGGAGCTAAATTATACATTGTTATTAACCCGCCATTAACTGGGGGACTTTTAACGCAGCCCCCCACCCCCCGGACGAAACTTTCGCAATAACTCAAAAACTAATAGCGTCAATTTTACGTCTTCTGTGCAACAATGAAGCAATTTTTCGAAAAATCTTTGCGATATAGCGAATTTAGTGACGTCACTCCACACGAGTTTAACGAAAAATAAGTTAAAATGTAATTATGTAAAACTATGTAACTGTGTAACAGTAAAATGTAAATGGCCGTACAAAGGTCATATTTTGAGAAAAATGCAATAAAAAACCTCAAAATATAAAAGATGGCAAGGGCTACAAAATGGATATCTCGGAGTTTGTAAATTTGTGTTTTTGACCCTCCCCCCACAAAAAAAATCCCACAAATTCCAATTTTCAAAAAGTATTACAAAAACGTGAAATGTATTAGAAAAACACATGGGCAATTCCAAAACAAAATTGTAAAACAAAATCACCATTTTTGACTGACTTATGGCTTTTAAAGTATGGGTAAATCACATGACATTTTTTTAATGTAATTAATGACCAGTTGCGAACAAATGAACGTCACCGCTGCATTTCTGAGGCAAAACTGGTCCAGGAACATGTTTGTTTTATTTATATTTATCAAGTTCAAATTTTGACCTTATGTGACCTGACCTTGACCTGAATTTTACAATAACTTCACTTAAATGAAGTCAGGTGGTCAAATCACTATCACTATCTATTTATACGTTTAAAGTAACCCATTAAACATATGTCGCATGACTTTCGTAGATATTTTGCACATGGTGACCTTTTGTGACATTGACCTTGACCTTGACTTTTGCCAACAATCTTACTTTAGCTGATGCGGGATGTGTATTTCAGAGCACTTTGGGTGATCATGGTCGCAATCGAAGGATTTGGATGGAAAGTACCTATGTCCCATACACTCAAATACCTCGATTTTGACTTTTGACCTGACCGTGACCTGACATGTGACCTCAATGTGAACCTTTCGAGTATGTTTTAGATGTGTTGCATTGAGAGCTTTAGAATGCCACATTGCTCGTCTCGCTGCGACCATTGGTTCGGAAGACACTCCCCCCACCCCCCCCCCCCCCCCACCAGGGACTCGTCTAAGGGAATTTGACTGGGGGGCTGGCCGCTGGAGTGAATATTAATGCACACATGTTTTGTAAACTCCTAATTAAACTATGGGTGATTCGTTTGGTGATAACACACCACTCACGTTATACCTATATCCCAGTTTTTGCTCTAGTATCGTCGAATTATTGCAGTGAACTTACAAAAATATGTGGATATTAAATGATGCCCAGTTTGTGCTAGAGCTCACGTGTCATTAAATGTTGAAACCGTACATTTACGGTAAGTACAGATGTATATGTCTTATTATATCCCATCCGTCTAGATGGCACTAGTAGAATACGCCTGAAGTTATGCTGTACCGCATATAACCGATGTATGGGCTGACAATATGGCGTGCGACGTACAACATATTTAGTGCAGATCGCAGAAAGTCAGGCATATATATGTACGTCGGTCTGCCCAGATTCGGGATCTCTTTATTTGGTTTGGCTTCACTGCATCAAGCGTCAAGAAGAGCCTCATCAATCATTATGCAACTGGCCGAGGGTAATGCAACAATACAGCTGTAATATACACATGAAAAAGATACGTTAAAAAAGATCCGTCGCAAACGGCAAAGCGAGGCATAGCAAGTGTTCATAGCGCTCAATACCGATCCGTTGGCTCACGCTGCTGTGACATTCGCTCACAATGATCATATTGGTTGTGCCTGCACAATGGCACATTGCACATTCTCAGATATGTGCTTGTGAAGTGTCTTGCACACAATCTTATGGCCTGTAAACACGAACCGTACTAAACATTGCCACTACTGCGGAAAAACTTGGCCACAAAGACCCGCTCGGTGTAAACGGTGAGAGTTGGAGCGCGCTCACGCCTGTCCTTGACACTCAGGAACCGTGCCACGGCTGGCCTCGGGTCGAACGCCGCGGTGCCGACGCCGTTGAGAGCTAGGAGTAGACGGGCGTTCACCGTGCTGTTTGCCATCCTGAGCCGGTGGTGGGACCTGATTGCGTTGAAGTGCGTAACCGCGCGCTCCGTGCCCATGCTGTGCGGGGTTAGTGCCATGAAACCGCCAAGGAGCTTCTTACATGTACCTGACGCAGCGGAAAACATTAGTCGCAGCTTTCCTCCCACGGTGGCTGCTCCGTCTCGGGCAGAACACATAGCAGACCACTGGTCACAGGTGGACGTTACGAGGTCCTCCACACCAGCCTGTCCGAAAATTCCCCGTGTCAGCTCCGTGCCTGCTCGCAGGAAGTCCCGCACTGAAGCTGCGCTTACCAGCTTCAACATGATGTTGACCAGCTCCTCCTGCTCGATCTCCAGCCGCTCGCCCAAGAAGTTGATGATACTCTGGACCGTGTCGTTCCGGACAGCCGAGTAGCTCCTGAAAGAGGGAACGTTGGCGTTCACAATCTGCCGGCGGCTGCTTGGTCCTGAGCAGTCGTCAGTACTTGCTGCTGCCTGCTCCTCTTCTTTTCCTCCTGGAAGGGGGCCGTCATTCATCAGCTGGAGCTGCAGGAGCGCCGAGTCTCTGGCCTGTATGACGTCCGGCAGAGTCAGCTCGCTCTTCTGCAGAGTTTTCTGCAAGCGAGACATGACGCCGCTGATGTCGTGCAACAGAGCTGTGAGCCGGAGAGTCTGACCACCGGCCTGCCACTTCTTCAGCATGCCAGTGGCTCGAGCCGCGCCTTTCTTGTCAGTGCCTGATGCGGCGACAGCCTGCCACACGCTCCGACACGCTTCGAGGTTGGTGAGAATGGCACGGCAGCACTGATGGAGATGCTCTGCAAAGCGCACTTCGAAGAATGGTGGGAATGCCAGGACTTCACCACAGTCTCGCAGAGCCTTGGTGTGCCTCTTTGAAGTACGAAAGTACGTCAAGAGGCCGGTCATATCTGCCTTCCATTGCCGCACCTCGTCCACTGCGTCTTCGACCGACTCCATGGCCAAGTCTGAGCGGTGACAGACGCACCACATGGTCATTATGTCGCGTTCCAGGTGCTGACGAAGTTTGGCCCATACCGAAGTTTGGCCCATTCCAGGTGCTTGGAAGTTTGGCTTTCCGGCCAGTGTTGGCCGTCTCGCCGTCGGTCGTCAGGCCGATAAGCTTCTCGGTTGGGGCTCGACAGCTGGCCAGGGCGACGGTAACCGCCTCTAGAAGGCCGCAAGCTCCATCCTCATCAGGCTCCACCATCGCCAGGAACATGTTCTGCAACGCACCGTCGCTGCTCAGCGTGCGTGCCGTTATTAACTTGTTGTCACGTTGCGTGCGGTCCACAGATCCGCCTACTTGGATCGAGTACAGAAGGCATTTCTGTAGCCGTTCTCCCAGCCGATCCCGTTCCATGGCGCTGATGATGTCGAGCATCTCCTTGTAAGCGTCTGGCGACCTGTACTGAAGAGAAGCAGCTGGAGGCGTCAGGGGAGTAAACGGCTGGTTGTCAGTCTCCAGTGACAGAACGCGCTGGGCATGCATGCTGGCGAGAGACCGGGCGGGCCACGACCATGCCGTCAGCGTCTCGAACAGGCTGTCGTTGTATACATCCACCGCCAGCTGTGTCAGCAGACCGATAACATGGGAGTTTGCCTTCTTGGTGATGTTGTGCCACGGGTGGTCAGTGGGGCTCTCCAACCACACTCTCTGTATACGCTCCTCCTCTACGGCCGCAGCGTGAGGCTGTCCCAGCAGGTGGTCGACCACTCGCTGCAGTCGCTGTTTGTCACCGATTCTGACCCGGTCGGCCATGTACACTTTGCCGTTTGATGCCATCTTCACAGCCGCCGTCTCATGCTTCTTGCAGGTCTGGCAGGTCATGAAGGACCGAAGTTTGTTGTTCATTCTCGCCTTTGTCTCTGTAAGGCAGGGGTTGTTTTGCAGCAGCCACGCGTTGTCCAGTCTGTGGCCCTTGTACCACTCCGATGAGCTTGATGAGGAAGCTGAAGTCTCAGCAGGAGGTGAGAGGGAAGAGCTTTCATCAGGAGGAGTCGGCAAGGCGGAAGTCGAAGGACCTGTGGGAAGTGGACCGATGCCACGGAGAGAGGATAATGGTTGGTGACCAATTTCAGAGATTTAAATGCAAGATGATGACAATATTTTGTATAGATTGAGAAATGGTATATTGCATAGCACAATATACAAATACATAGCAATACATAGCATGCAAAATATATATAGAACCATTTCATCTCTAGTCCTTAAAACAGTGGTTTCCAGCACCAAGAGCACGGTTGCCTCTTTTGGTGATCTGAATGACTGGGCCGCTCCGCAGACCTAAGCTTCAAGCAGTGCGGTACAGCATACCTTCAGGCGTTTGCTACTAGTGCCATCTATGGCCAGACATATAAGTATAAGTGTATTGCGTATCGCGCTCTTTGCCCCGGTGTCGGTTGTGCTTATTGGTGCCGATGCAAAGCTAGTGGCTTCCTTGCTGGATGACCAGAATGACTTATTATTCCATATATCAGATTGAGAAGACTGGAAGTTGAATTATTTGCAGAGGTACACTACAACATTCTACAAATAAAGCATTACACGAGAGAAACAGAATCTGGCATAGAATCATAAGCATTGTCCGCCACTCAACTGCTCAGTCAGAATTTCTCTCAAAACTGATTAATCGTCATTATCCCCGCCCGCCATTACCCGAATTGAGGCAATTACCCCTATTTGAGAACCAATAAGTACTTTGAACGCTCCGCGGCCTCACAGGACTATGGCCATTACCACAGGTGGCGCCACCAGTGAATTGTGGTGACTGGTGGCGCCACAGACTACCTTGACATCAAAGAAGCGCGTATCAGGAGTTTGTCGTCATATCGCCGGTGGCCCGCCGCTTAAACGCTGACCATCACTGTTTCGTATTTACTGACTCTGGGTCTATGCCCAGGTACATACCAGGATGTGATAGGCTTCGTCCACCTGTCTTCCTACCTGTCTGCCGACGTTTAACGATCGCATATATTTATAAATCTGACATTGTTTCGTCCCGTCTCCTGACGTTTTATCATCGTAGCGGTTACACTGTCCTAAAAGTGTCCCGAGACCATTATTGTTTTGCTTGATTCGTGTTCTACAACTACGGTATTCAATTTATTTGCATGCTCTGCTAAATAGCACTGTTGCGCGGGTACTACTGTATCTAACTCTACGACAAAAAGTGTTCTTACATGCGTACCTGCGAAGTGTTTTGCAGCCCTCAAAACGGTTATCGAAAATAGCTATCTGGAAAGGCGCATCGTAAACAGCCTCCAAATTCCCGCGAACCTCAGCCCCAATAGCCGCAGCTCACCGGCGTGACTGGAGTCTTTGTCCTCTGAACGTGGCCGCTTGCTAGCTGATGCAGCCGGTTCTGAACCGGTGCCAGGAGCACCCTATAGGAAGGGAAAATGAGGATCAGCTTCATCAGGATCAAACAAAAATTATTTAAGGTCTTTCCCAGCACACATACTGTAAAATAATGTGTACAAACATTGTGCAAACAAACATGAGTGAAAGCATTAGTGAAAAGTGTTCCCAGGATTCAGTGGCAAAAAGTAGCGGGAAGGCCAGAATGCATTTGAGAGGAAGACAACCCATGCTCCATCTCAATATAGAAATGCGTCAGATTTTGCCGGTTTTTGGTAGGCTTTGTAAGGCCAACGATCTGTACCCCCCCCCCCCCCCGCATCGGCGCATTAGCGCATTGGATCAGCCAGTGAATATTGTCCCCATTAGCCTCCAACATTGGCCTGCACTCACAGCAAAAACCATAGGCGTAGGAACAGGGGGGGGGGGGGGGGTCGGGCAGGGGGGCCATGCCATAGTGCAAAGTGTGACAGCCGGCTCGACGGACTGCGCATGGGGGATCGAAACGCGCGCATGAATGCGCACTCGGCTTTGACCCATGCGCACAAAAAAAAAACACTCAGGCGCACCTCAAGTGTACAACTCAAGACATGTCAAAAAACGCATATATTTGCGGAAAATGGGTGAAAAATATATCACAAGAATGTTTTTTTTTTTGTAAAAAAAAAAATACTTTGTTACGGTTACTGTACATTTAATTGCCCAAAATTAAAATTATTTGTGTTCCTTTGATAGTAAAAAAAAAATGGAAGCCAATTATGACGTTTTTGTGACAAATGTGGCGCACCTAGCAGGCGGCTTATTATATTGTGTTTTTTACGCCATAATAGTTAACCCCACGGTCCCAGTGCTGCGCATGTCGAAGTGCGTGCGTACGTAGCGTGCGCATGAGAGTTGCATTATGTGCATGAAAAATCTGCATCATGCGCATAAAGCTCATGCGCACCGACGGAATTTCGTCGAGAAGCACCCTACTTTGCAGATTGGGGGCCATGGCCCCTCACTTTAAAAAAAACTTAAAAATTTTCCCTTTTGTTTACTGAAGAAAATTTAACATCGCTACAGATTCGCCAAGACGAGAAGAACCAAAAACTGCAAAGAAATCCCGCCTAAGGGTATTGGGTTTCTCTTAAGACGAGATCAAGGTTTCACTGGCCCCCTCACTTTTCGTGACGTTCCTACGTCTCTGGCTAACACTCTGTGGAGGACGAGAAGGCACAAAATACGTTACGCAGACATAGAGACTGGGTGTACTTATCTCTTGAATCCACCAAAATAAGCTAGCAGTCCAAGGGCGGATCTAGAAGGGGGGGGGGGGGCAAACGGGGCCATGCCCCCCCCCCCCCCCGAACACCCGAAATCGGCACAAAATTGACACATTTCCCGACATAAAAGAAGAACTAAGCAACTTGTATTCAGAAAAGTTGGTTTTATTTCAACTACCAATGCATAAGGGAGAAAAATCCGATGAGTTATCATAATTTTGTAAAACTTCTTTAGATTTACCCCCCCACCCCAAACCGCCTTTCTGGATCCCCCTTTGAAGCAGCTAAGCAAGTTCTGGACATCACAGGTCTCTCAAAATATAGTGAGTCGTGTCCACGAGTGACGAAACCATACCGTAGGTACAGTACCAGCCACAAACACAAAATGTCAACTGCCTAACAATAAACCAGTCACAGACGTAGTTCTGAGCCGGCATAAACACAATTTGATTTACCTTCTTACGAAAAAAAATGTCTGATGTACATCGCAAACCTTTAGCCTTTGGAACTCGGTCCACTCGCACCGTAATCTTGCTCCCGAAGTCCACCCTGCTCCCGCTCCCACCGTCGCGTTCCTCAGTCCAGACAAGTAAACAAACAATGGTTACCATGGTAATAAAACTCCGCATCATACCTCCGAAAAATACGCAACCAATTAGAAAACGGGACCACCAGAGTTAGCTTTTGGCATAATGTTGGTGACAGTCTGCCGATATTTTACATTAGGTTCTAGCTTGGAATATGATTGCTATGATTCATAGCAGCTTGGCTACTAAACTATCTTTATTTTCCTTCCTTTCATGAAAGAGAACGTTTCGTTTTCGATAGCTCAAGATAGTAAAAGCTCCAGGCATGCTTTGTGGACGGTGGCGCTAGCCCCCCCCCCCCCCCCCCAGTGGTCGATTTGCAGCTTGACTGGGGGGGGGGGCTGGATTCGTGAGTGGGGGTTTGCCCCCCCCCCAACTTAACATGTTAGACGAGTCCCTGCCCCCCACCCTCAGTCAATGGCGTTCGGCTGAGACCCCAGTGAGTCAAGGGAGGGTTATTTTTGTTGACAGATGACAGCCAGAATGAACCAGTGTGGCTAAATTTCCAAATTTAGCTTGACAATGACATATATACCTACATGAAATATACATAATAGTTTAAAAATGCCTACATAACTATTAACTATTATCACTTGATTGGCGTTCCTTGCAGGAAGGTTCAAATTAATATGACATGACACTCATTCATTAGTCATGTACTTGGTTTAAGGTTTTGGAGTAATGTCCAACACTTATCCATGCCTTTGTCCTGTTCATCTAAGTTCCAAAATATATGCTGAAAACTGGGTAAGTGAATATCTTTAATCACTGTGCGACTTTCAAAGATGGAATCAATTCGGCAAAACCAGCGGTGATTGTGTCATACAAAAATGCGCATGCTTTTATTGAAAAATAAGCCTTTCTGACCAGTGTCAGTTTCCGCTACTGTGAGTTGTCTTTCATTCTCATCATCTCGCAGTGATCATGATACTTGTTATCGAAAGCTTTGCTAATACCTATAATATAAAACATCGTTTGAGTTATTATTGTCATTATGCACCATCTGACATGGATCAGTTACAAAACTATATATGTACTAGTATATGTGTGTGTATCTGGTCGTATGGCCTATGACAGGGGTGTAGCATCTCCAGAAAAGCTGAGGGGAGCTGGGAAAAAATCGCTTAAAGTACCATGCAAATCCACAAAAATACAGATTTATCCCCTGGATTTGACCCACTTCCTTGTCCAAGTGGGGAGGGGGTGGGGGTGAGGGGGGGGGGGGTGAAGCCACCTCAACTGAATAAGATCCTACATTCCTGGCCTATAACTTGCACAGAACAGTTAAAATGTGCATTCGGCCAACAATCACTGGCGGATCCATCCTCTCTCCGTAGGGGTGGGGTAGGATCTTTTTGGGGCCAAAAGGTACCCCCCACATTTTCCCCCTCCGCGGATTTGAGCCGGTCACATTATTTTGGTATTCTAACTTAAGAAATTCACTTTCCAAATAAAACGAAATGATTTAGTGGATTTTGTTTTAAAAATATCACTTTTTATTTTTGGTGATAAAAAAAAATCAACATTTCGAAAATATGAGATGGTTATTTTGAAGAAAATGTCATTTCCTTTTCTTTTACGTTTATTCTTTGCAATTTGCTTCAAACCTCTAATTTCTACGATTGTTCAAACATTTATCGTTTTTCCACCAAAAATGGCATGACATTGCGTCATTAAAACGTCATTATTTCCCAAAACCCTAAATCAATTTAATTATAATTTAGTGAAAAGACGTATCATTGATGCAGCATAAGGTACGGAAAGTTTGACGTTGATATCTATCATAGCTTTTAAGTTATGGAGAAAATCCGGGAGGGGAGGGCAGATTCTGTCCACCCTCCCCCCCAGCGGGGGCGCGGGTTAAGTGCTACCGGGGCTGCTTGAATTGCATCAGCTGCGCTGTTTTGTCCATCATTGAAAGCGAGGGATACATACAAACTTTAAATTAAATCACTCGAGAGAAGAAAAAAACTTCCGTTTTCATGAAGTTTTCTCCTAAGATCATTGTTCTTCACGTTCAGTGCAGGGAACGCGCGGGGGCATATTTGTATTGAATGCACCTCCCATATTTCGCTTTGTGTGTGGGGGGGGATAATTTTCCCTGATGCCAAGGAGAGCCTCTACCAGAAACATCCCCTTGGAGCCGCCAGTGTCAGCAATTGCCGCCAAGGAGAGCCTCTACCAGACACTTAAAGGGAATGTTTCACCTGTGTATTGGTTTTGAACTGAGATAGCCATTATCTTTGACCGCTATTGAAATGCCGAAAATACTAAAGCCATTTTCCCAAAAACTTAGCCGTTTTTAAGTGAATTTTCCCCTAATGCCCCCCCCCCCCCCCCTCCTGGATCCGCCAGTGCAAACAATTATCACCTTTTTAAACATGCCCCTCCCCCCCCCCCCCCCCTCCTCCCAGTGACCGGTTTTTGCCTCGACTGGGCAAAAACCAACTACAAATTATTTATTAAAAAAAACAAAACAATACATTAAAGGGAGGGCAGGAGACGTCCCGCAGTTAACATGTTAGATGAGTCCCTACCCGTTCCCGTAGGACAGAGTTTTAGGTAGTGTCCCATGGAAAATGAGTAGGTAGGCTGTACCGCAATATTTGTGTGCCGTGCGGTACAGTATACCACTTATGTTCATGCATCCAACACCAAGATGCAGTCTCCGGACACCTTGATTTATTGCACTGCTTATGGAGAATATGTAGTGTACCGCCAATAATTTATGCTTTCCAGCACAGCATATCACTCAAATTGAGGTAAGTAACATGAAGTCGCAGTCCCCAATCCACTCACCCGGTATGTTAATTGTGCACTGAGCTGAGTGTGCAGTTTTATCTTTACGGCAGCGAACTGGTAAGCAGTGCCCGAGTCAATTAGCAATACATTTTCCACTTTCTTCAGGGTTATTGTGTGATCACCACATCATGGCATTATCATTATATTTACAAAACATTAAAGGGAGTGTGTCTACTGACATCGCTTATTTGGAGCAGGGCTACCCGGAGTCGGAGTCGGAGTCGGAGTCGGAGTCAGAGCCAGAGTCAGAGCCAGAGTCGGAGTCGGAGTCGGAGTCGGAGTCGGAGTCGGAGTCGGAGTCGGAGTCGGAGTCGGAGTCGGAGTCGGAGTCGGAGTCGATCGAATTCGGCAGTTTTGGCCGGAGTCGGAGTCGGAGTCGCTAAAAACTTACCTACTCCGACTCCGACCGGAAGTCTGAGTCGACTTTATGGCAATTGGCGATTACTTTGGTGGGTAGAATGGTCGTCGGCCTAGGGACGCACCGACTCTTATGGTCACACGGCGCACATTTTAACGTCATCGTGCTCGTTTAGTCAAGGACATTCAAATAATACCATGGTGACCAGGTTACCTAAGTCAAATTCAAAATTTTACCTCGGGTCAAGGTAATTTAAGGTCATGTGGTGAACCAGGTATATCGTGCTGCGCAATGTCGGACGCGTCTCGACGAGACATACACAGTGGTGTCTTGTAGGGGTCAATGAGCAATCATTGTACAGTCGGTCTCATAATGATCTTCCCTTGCCACCACGTGGCGCTACGGTCGCGATAGGCACAAAAATTGTGGTTTCCCAACGTAGGTTGGCACCAATTATGGCTGTCTGGTAGGTGCGTGACCTGGGGAGGGGGAGGGAGGGAGGGAGTGCGGGGCGTTGTCAGAATGGAATGCGCCGCGACCCGGGTGGTGGTCAGGGCCGTCTGTCTCGAGGGTCAAGAGGTCGCCTGTCCTGAGCTGGCAGATATCCAATATTGGAGACTGGATAACAGTGTGCATCGCGTCAGCCCAAATAGCTTAGTCGGCAGAGCTGTATACTCCTAGCGTATTCGTAGATTGGTCGTGGGTTCGAACCGCGCTGGCACCTGGCGCTTTTACGTGTATTTCTTTCTTAATCATGCCACGTGTCATGTGCAATGCAGAACCCCGAAATTACGAATGCAAACGTCCACCTGATGATTCTACACGAAAAAGCAGACAAATGCAGTGGGCCTCGCACTGATATTTTCGCATCACGCCGCTCCGTCCTTCACGCTCCACAAACACACCCGGGCGGGTTTATATCCATTAAGTTAGCGACTATATCTGCGACGACAGTATTTAAAACTTTAGGTCTATGAAGTATCGCCAGGTGTGCAGCTGATAGAGCATCTGACTGGCTACATGTTTAAATTTGACATTGACCTTGAGATCAGGTCAAAATATCGACACTTTATTTTTTGGCGCAATGAAAACTTCGCAATCGTGCTAAGCGACACGACGGATAGCCATTTCCGAGACATCTGTGACGACGGTATCAGTCAACTTGAGATTCAAATATTCGTCTTAAAGTATAGCCCGTGCAGTGTTCTATCAATTGCACACTTAGCGATGCTTCACAGACCTATGTTTTTTTTCTCTTAAAACTGGTCATTACAGACATCGTCGCTAACTTGACATTCTAGGTCTGCGTATATTTACAACCACGGTACGCCACACATGCGCATTGTTATTCCCCGATCGGCCTGTGTGGGTCAGACCAGGAGGTGCAGATTCCGCCAAGTATCGGCCGGCGCCGGTCGAGTTGTCAAACCGGTCCGGCTCCGCCTCGGTGCTGGATTCAGCCAGCTATCGTTTTGCCTACCGTGGGAGACCCAGAGCTAGGGAAGATCATTATGAGACCGACTGCACTTGGGTCATCAAGGATGAGCTATAATAGCATAATCATGTACCTAAGTGCTCAGCCAAACACTGTGGCCAATGGCTGTGGCAGGACCACACAGGATCTAGATCGCTTGTACATTTATGTATGCTTAAAGGGACACTCCCACCTTCCCAAAATTTGCCAAATGTACACCGCTTGTGGTGCAAAATATCAAGTAATTGCTGCCGAACACGATTATGACATTTGTTTCTCGCAAACAGTGCTCAATTTCATTAAAAAAAAATCGTTTTAATATTTGGGTTAATGACTTCATACTGAACTCTAGAGAGCTATACAGAAATCCTTTAAGCTGCCAAAGTATGGCACAATTATTTCGAGCCAATTTTGGCGTTTTGAATACAAAACAAACCAATTACTAAACCATTTGAAACACGCAAATACCTCCAAGTCTAACCTTAAAACAAGTCGACAATCATCACCATTTGGTAAAGAGAGGTGACGTCATCGGCTTTAGACCCCTATTTAAATACACGTGGGGCTTATTCGTTACAATTGTCAAGACCAAGCTCGAATTTATTTTTGATTAGACCTATGTGGTTGTGTTAACTGCTACCCTACTTAATTTCAATGCAAATCCAACACCATGGCTATCTCAACTCAAAACTAATGTTAAAGTGGAAGTGTCCCTTTAACACGCGCCCTGGGGGGGGGGGCGAAATCCCCCCCCCCCCCCCCCCCTCCCCCCCGCTCTCCTCCGGTTTTTCGAGGATAGCGCAAAAACGGCGGCGCGCAGCGCCGCCGTTTTTTTGCACATGTGTTCAGCAAAGAACTTCCCACATTATGTAAAATTTTTGACCTCGGGCCATCTCAGGTCAGATTACCAGACCAGGTCACGTGATAACCTCAACTCCAAAACGTTTGAAGTAGTACCACAGCCACAGTTTTATACCGATCGGTTTCAATCTTGCAGAATTTCATAAAATCATAGATACCAACAATTTGTTCGTCTCGGATTTCTAATATCGGTGACTTAATGTCAGGTCAATTTCGTGACCGCCAAAACTGTTTTGTCAATAACTATTGACATAATAAAGATAGAGGAGACAAAATAGGACCAATGTGTTTGTCCCGTTGAGACACGTCTCCCAATATGCAACATGACTAACTTGGGTCATCAGTTGACTTTGACCTGAGGTCAAATTTCTCAGTTGACTTAACCCGGTCACCATTATTATGATACAAAGTGCCTTGACGAAACAAACACGATTGCGTACAAACTATTGCTTTATCTTTGTTAGGTAAAAAGGTATTTGCGAAAAACTGTTTTTGCAAAACAAATCACCTTTTTGACATTTGATGACCTCTGGAGGCTAAACTATTGACCTGAGCCCAAATCTGAGGACACCTGTGACCGAAATACTTTCGAAAAGCTGGTCTCGTGCTATCTAACGTAGTTTTCCGCTTGTCGCTACGTTGCGTGGCTTTTGAGATCATGGGGGGGGGGGCGAAATCCGCCCCCCTCCAGGGCGTGTAATTATCCGAGGCCCCCCAGGGCGCGTATTAAATCATACTTGACTTTTTAAAGTTGTTTAGAGTTCTTTACAAATCAGAAAAGATGCCAATTTTCGGTCGATTTCATTCGTTTAGTGGCATGGGACGATGCCCTTACATCCGCCCTGTAGCACCTCCAACATTTGTTTGCAAAATTCACACTCCTGACTGGTATAGACTTGGTTGCCGGAGGCGAAGCAGCGGAGAGCGTCTCATTGACTGGCCAGCTGTAAGACAGCGCAGGATCCGGGAGGCAGCAGCGGCTTCAGCGAAGACGAGCTGGAACGAGCTGGGGCTGAAGCCCAGCTGCTGCGAGCTGGGCCGGCGGCGGCTGGCTGCGCTCGCCGCTCGGTGCCCCGGTTTCGCGTGTTACGCCGCCTGCAGGCAAGCGCGACTGGGCTGGACGCGCGGCCGACACGCCGCACCCGTGCTCGGGTGACGTAGCATTGTTCTACATACTATTAAGAATACAAAACAAACGGAGAAAATAGATGGCATTGTGGATATTGCTTTCTAGCATGCAGTTGGGGAACGGATATAGGCCAGAGACGGAGTCGGAGTCGGGGTTGCTAAAATTCTGTTGACTATGCAGCCCTGTTTTTTTTACACTGGTTTGTAGTACATAATTTTCTGAATCGAACCATGCCTTTCATTTCTCCAGATTCACACTAGTTGCTGAGATATTACAAAGACCCCAGGAACTGGCTGATAGCAAAAAGTTATCGGGTAGACCCCACAGGGCTTACCACTACTAGAAGAATTGATAATATCGAAATATCGATACAAATTTGCTAGCATATCGTTAGCGCCGGCCAATAGCATTTCGACAAAACATCTCGTGAGCGTTGATAGCAGCAGCCGAACGGAACCTCCACGTCCATTTTGCTGTTCGAATTTCTACGGTTTGTTAACATTGTTCGTATCGATTGTGTATTGTCTTAGGTGCGCCGATTTACATAACATCTTCTGCCGTCTGATTACATTCACTATAGTGGCGATCGTTCTATCGATATCGAAAAAAAATATATAAGTGAAAATTCAACTAAAGGTGCTCCATATGTGAATTTCATCGTTTCCACCAATCAAACCAATAGCGATTTACATAAAAAGATTTGTTATTGGACGAGCCGAAGGCGAGTTCAATAAGAAATATATCAGGCGCGAGTTCATTAAATATCGTATCATGCAACTGTTCGCCCGATCCAATAATCCAATAATTCATGACAGCTGAGGAGCCTAACCAGAAAACTGCGACATGATTATGAGGCGAGCATCGTGGCAAATTTGAAGCAAAATCCAAAGGGATTCTGGCGCTACTCAAACTCAAGACTCCATACGAAAAATCAGGATCGACGATCTCGTAGACTCAAACGAAACTCTGGCCACCTGCGATGCGGACAAAGCAAGCATGTTAAACACCTTCTTCACCAGCGTGTTCACCACCGAAGACACATCTGACATTCCGGTTCTGACGCACCGATTTGAAGGGGAGGCTCTCACTGACATCGATATCACCGCTGCTGCAGTCAAAAGCAAACTGACAGGACTGAAACTGACCAGGGCTGCCGGCCCTGACGGTGTCCACTCCAGGCTCCTTCGGGATTGCGCTGTGTCCCTCGCCGCGCCCCTGGCCACCCTCTACCGTAAGAGCCTTGATACTGGCTCACTCCCCGAAGACTGGAAGATTGGGTTGATTACTCCTATTTTTCAGAAGGGCAGCAAGCAGGACCCCGGAAATTACCGCCCCATTAGTCTCACATCCATACCTTGCAAGGTCATCGAATCGCTTATCCGCGACGCAATAATGTCCCACATGCTTGATACCCACCAGCTCTCTCCGGACCAACACGGCTTCCGCCCGATACGCTCCTGCCCTTCTCAGCTGCTTCACATGCTTGCAGACTGGACCAGCATGCTTGAGGATGGCAAGCCAGTTGACTCTATCTACTTAGACTACCGCAAAGCATTCGATGCCGTGCCCCATTTGCGCCTACTGAGCAAACTGAGAGGCTACGGTATTGAGGGGAAGCTGCTTCGCTGGATCCAGGTCTTCCTCAGTGATCGCAGGCAAGCGTGTTGTGCTGAACGGCTGCCAATCAGACTGGTCTGCGGTGTTGAGCGATGTGCCGCAAGGCTCCGTCTTAGGCCCCCTGCTCTTCGTCATCTTCATAAACGACCTGCCTGACGTCATCCAGAGTACCATCAACAAATTTGCAGATGACACCAAGATATACTGTGGAGTGACAAACAGGAGCGACTCGGAGGTACTGCAGGCTGACATCAATCAAGCTGTCCAGTAATCAAACCGGTGGCAACTACCCTTCAATGAAGACAAATGCAAGGTTCTCCATGTCGGCTCCTCAAACCCACATCGCACATATAAATGTGCAACAGTGAGCTCGAAACCACTTCCTGTGAAAAAGACCTGGGAATCCTTGTGGACACAGATTTAAAATTCCGAAAACAAGCAACCGCCGCCGCGGCGAAAGGGAACCAGATCCTGAGCGTTATCAGGCGATCTTTTCAAAAGATAGACCACGGCACGCTCCCTCTCTTATACAAGACCTTAGTGCGTCCTCACCTCGAATATGGCAATGCTGTATGGGGCCCCTTCAACCGAGCAGACCAGATTCTCATCGAGCGAGTACAGCGCCGTGCCACTCGTCTGATCACCAGTATTCGCCATGAGCCATACACCCAGCGCCTCCAACTACTCAAGCTGCCGTCACTCTACTACAGACGAAGGCGAGGTGACATGATCCTGGTCTACCAACTCTTCCATGGAGGAATGGACATGCGACCAGACATATTATTCACGTCCGCACCCTCTGGAGCTACGAGAGGCCATCGCTGGAAACTGAGGAAGCCGCGAGCCGAGTCAAGAGCAAGACGAAATTCCCTCGGCGTAAGAGTGATCAACGACTGGAATTCCCTCACTGAATCTGTCGTCTCTGCCCAACCGTTAACCTTTTCAAGGCCAGCCTCGACGCGCACTCGTCCTCTATCATCTATGTCATTCCTGACCAAGGCTGATGCCAAGCTGTTGCCTGTTATGTGCTCGGAGAGAACGGTACCCACAGGCGACTGCCTGTCTAAATTCCGACAATATACGGTACGGTACGGTACGGTACGGTATGACCAAATATGGTATGATCCAATATTAAAAGTGTTATTAGATCCTGTAGAGTCCCTTATCACTTCCGGTATTTTGTCCCATTGGCTTCAGCATTACGATCCATAAATACATGCCTTTATTGGTAAAATATGTGTAACACGTGCGGAATAGGAAACGGTCTCACAGTTATATGATAAATAGTTTTGCTAGCTTCGTAAGTGTAAGGATACGTATAACAGGTAAGTGGCGGGACGCAGCTTCGTAAGTGTAAGGATTCGTATAATAGGTAAGAGGCGGGACACAGCTGCGTAAGTGTAAGGATTCGTATAACAGGTAAGAGGTGGGACGCAGCTTCGTAAGTGTAAGGATACGTATAACAGGTAAGTGGCGGGACGCAGCTTCGTAAGTGTAAGGATTCGTATAATAGGTAAGAGGCGGGACGCAGCTGCGTAAGTGTAAGGATTCGTATAACAGGTAAGAGGTGGGACGCAGCTTCGTAAGTGTAAGGATTCGTATAATCGGTAAGAGGCGGGACGCAGCTTCGTAAGTGTAAGGATTCGTATAACAGGTAAGAGGCGGACGCAGCTTCGTAAGTGTAAGGATTCGTATAACAGGTAAGAGGCGGACGCAGCTTCGTAAGTGTAAGGATTCGCATAATAGGTAAGAGGCGGGACGCTAGCTTCGTAAGTGTAAGGATTCGTATAACAGGTAAGGGGCGGGACGCAGCTTCGTAAGTCTAAGGATTCGTATAACAGGTAAGAGGCGGGACGCAGCTTCGTAAGTGTAAGGATTCGTATAACAGGTAAGAGGCGGGACACAGCTTCGTAAGTGTAAGTATTAGCATAACAGGTAAGAGGCGGGACGCAGCTTCGTAAGTGTACGGATTCGTATAGCAGGTAAGAGGCAGCACGCAGCTTCGTAAGTGTAAGGATTCGTATAATAGGTAAGAGCGGGACGCAGCTTTGTAAGTGTAATGATTCGTATAACAGGTAAGAGGCGGGACGCAGCTTCGTAAGTGTAAGGATTCGTATAACCGGTAAGAGGCGGGACGCAGCTTCGTAAGTGTAAGGATTCGTATAACAGGCAAGAGGCGGGACGCTGCTTCGTAAGTGTAAGGATACGCATAACAGGTAAAAGGCGGGATTCAGCTTCGTAAGTGTAAGGATTCGTATGACAGGTAAGAGGCGGAACGCAGCTTCGTAAGTGTAAGGATTCGTATAACAGGTAAGAGGCGGGACGCAGCTTCGTAAGTGTAAGGATTCGTATAACAGGTAAGAGGCGGGACGCAGCTTCGTAAGTGTAAGGATTCGTATAATAGGTAAGAGGCGGGACGCAGCTGCGTAAGTGTAAGGATTCGTATAACAGGTAAGAGGTGGGACGCAGCTTCGTAAGTGTAAGGATTCGTATAATCGGTAAGAGGCGGGACGCAGCTTCGTAAGTGTAAGGATTCGTATAACAGGTAAGAGGCGGACGCAGCTTCGTAAGTGTAAGGATTCGTATAACAGGTAAGAGGCGGACGCAGCTTAGTAAGTGTAAGGATTCGCATAATAGGTAAGAGGCGGGACGCTAGCTTCGTAAGTGTAAGGATTCGTATAACAGCTAAGGGGCGGGACGCAGCTTCGTAAGTCTAAGGATTCGTATAACAGGTAAGAGGCGGGACGCAGCTTCGTAAGTGTAAGGATTCGTATAACAGGTAAGAGGCGGGACGCAGCTTCGTAAGTGTAAGTATTAGCATAACAGGTAAGAGGCGGGACGCAGCTTCGTAAGTGTACGGATTCGTATAACAGGTAAGAGGCAGCACGCAGCTTCGTAAGTGTAAGGATTCGTATAATAGGTAAGAGGCGGGACGCAGCTTTGTAAGTGTAATGATTCGTATAACAGGTAAGAGGCGGGACGCAGCTTCGCAAGTGTAAGGATTCGTATAACAGGTAAGAGGCGGGACGCAGCTTCGTAAGTGTAAGGATTCGTATAACCGGTAAGAGGCGGGACGCAGCTTCGTAAGTGTAAGGATTCGTATAACAGGTAAGAGGCGGGACGCTGCTTCGTAAGTGTAATGATACGTATAACAGGTAAAAGGCGGGATTCAGCTTCGTAAGTGTAAGGATTCGTATAACAGGTAAGAGGCGGAACGCAGCTTCGTAAGTGTAAGGATTCGTATAACAGGTAAGAGGCGGGACGCAGCTTCGTAAGTGTAAGGATTCGTATAACAGGTAAGAGGCGGGACGCAGCTTCGTAAGTGTAAGGATTCGTATAACAGGTAAGAAGCGGGACGCAGCTTCGTAAGTGTAAGGATTTGTATAACAGGTAAGAGGCGGGACGCAGCTTTTTAAGTGTAATGATTCGTATAACAGGTAAGAGGCGGGGCGCACGTCTTCGTAAGTGTAAGGATACGTATAATAGGTAAGAGGCGGAACGCTGCTTCGTAAGTGTAAGGATTCGTATAACAGGTAAGAGGCGGGACGCAGCTTCGTAAGTGTAAGTATTAGCATAACAGGTGAGAGGCGGGACGCAGCTTCGTAAGTGTACGGATTCGTATAACAGGTAAGAGGCAGCACGCAGCTTCGTAAGTGTAAGGATTCGTATAATAGGTAAGAGGCGGGACGCAGCTTTGTAAGTGTAATGATTCGTATAACAGGTAAGAGGCGGGACGCAGCTTCGTAAGTGTAAGGATTCGTATAACAGGTAAGAGGCGGGACGCAGCTTCGTAAGTGTAAGGATTCGTATAACAGGTAAGAGGCGGGACGCAGCTTCGTAAGTGTAAGGATTCGTATAACAGGTAAGAGGCGGGACGCTGCTTCGTAAGTGTAAGGATACGTATAACAGGTAAAAGGCTGGATTCAGCTTCGTAAGTGTGAGGATTCGTATAACAGGTAAGAGGCGGAACGCAGCTTCGTAAGTGTAAGGATTCGTATAACAGGTAAGAGGCGGGACGCAGCTTCGTAAGTGTAAGGATTCGTATAACAGGTAAGAGGCGGGACGCAGCTTCGTAAGTGTAAGGATTTGTTTAACAGGTAAGAGGCGGGACGCAGCTTTGTAAGTGTAATGATTCGTATAACAGGTAAGAGGCGGGACGCACGTCTTCGTAAGTGTAAGGATACGTATAATAGGTAAGAGGCGGGACGCTGCTTCGTAAGTGTAAGGATTCGTATAACAGGTAAGAGGCGGGACGCAGCTTCGTAAGTGTAATGATTCGTATAACAGGTAAGAGGCGGGACGCAGCTTCGTAAGTTTAATGATTCGTATAACAGGTAAGAGGCGGGACGCATGTCTTCGTAAGTGTAAGGATACGTATAACAGGTAAGAGGCGGGACGCAGCTTCGTAAGTGTAATGATTCGTATAACAGGTAAGAGGCGGGACGCAGCTTCGTAGTGTAAGGATTCGTATAATAGGTAAGAGGCGGGACGCAGCTTCGTAGTGTAAGGAATCGTATAACAGGTAAGAGGCGGGATGCAGCTTCGTAAGTGTAAGGATACGTATAACAGGTAAGAGGCGGGACGCTGCTTCGTAAGTGTAAGGATTCGTATAACAGGTAAGAGGCGGGACGAAGCTTCGTAAGTGTAAGGATTCGTATAACAGGTAAGAGGCGGGACGCAGCTTCGTAAGTGTAATGATTTGTATAACAGGTAAGAGGCGGGACGCAGCTTAGTAAGTGTAAGGATTCGTATAACAGGTAAGAGGCGGGACGCAGCTTTGTAAGTGTAATGATTCGTATAACAGGTAAGAGGCGGGACGCAGCTTCGTAAGTGTAAGGATTCGTATAACAGGTAAGAGGCGGGACGCAGCTTCGTAAGTGTAAGGATACGTATACCAGGTAAGAGGCGGGACGCAGCTTCGTAAGTTTATGGATTCGTATAATAGGTTAGAGGCGGGACGCAGCTTCGTAAGTGTAAGGATACGTATAACAGGTAAGAGGCGGGACGCAGCTTCGTAAGTGTAAGGATTCGTATAACAGGTAAAAGGCGGGACGCAGCTTCGTAAGTGTAATGATTCGTATAACAGGTAAGAGGCGGGATGCAGCTTCGTAAGTGTAATGATTCGTATAACAGGTAAGAGGCGGGACGCAGCTTCGTAAGTGTAAGGATTCGTATAACAGGTAAGAGGCGGGACGCAGTAATGCAGTCACTCAGTCTGAATTAACGACAAAAGGTGTCGACCGCAATCCGCATGTATGTAAGTAGGTAGTTACTATGTACAGTGTGCATTGTGCAGTGGCCTTTAGTGAAACTGGTGATCTGTGTGGTTTCACGTATTTCCTACGATGTGGTCAACAAGCAGATGCCAACCAGCCATTGACTTAAAGGCAGACGTCAAGGGGGTCGAGATATTTTTTCATCGCCATGCTGGCTGTGACGGCACGGACAGACGAATGTGCGATGGATCCGAAACAGGACAAGAAGCTGTTTCCGCCCGAGCTAGAACCGGGGACCTTCCGCGTGTGAGGCGGACGTGATAACCACTACACTACGGAAACGATGGTGGTGTTTGATTAGTCACGGTCAAAGCTGATCAGCCTAGACTTTCTCTGTTCGGGACCTCGCTGATAAAACATTATATTAGCCGTTTTCACGAAGGATTATTGCGCTGAAAAATTTCTGAAAGATTATGAAAGTTTTTTTTCCTCAAAACTACACAACCTTTACATGCGATTTTTGGCTAGAAATATCCCTCATAATTTTGCAATATGTTGGTATGAATAAAATATGCTGACAAAATTGCGGTTTGGTGGCAATAAGCAAGGTAAGTATTGATATAATCATCCTGAAACTTTCAGGAAGTTTCAGGAAGATAAGATTTTATCAATACTTATCTTGCTTATTACCACCAAACCGCAATTATGTCAACATATTTTATTCTTACCAACATATTACAAAATTATGAAGGACGTTTCTAGCCAAAAATCGTAGGTAAAAGTTGTTTAATTTTCAAAACTCTCAGAATCTTTCAGAAACTTTTGAGCGCAATAATCTTTCGTGAAAACGGCCAATATAATGTTTTATCAGGGAGGTCCCGAACAGAGAAAGTCTAGGCTGCTAGATCAGCTCTGACCGTGACTAATCAGAAAACACCAGCGTTTCCGTAGTGTAGTGGTTATCACGTCCGCCTCACACGCGGAAGGTCCCCGGTTCGAGCCCGGGCGGAAACAGCTTCTTGTCCTGTTTTGGATCCATCGCACATTCGTATGTCCGTGCTGTCACAGCCAGCATGGCGCTGCAAAAATCACTCGACCCCCTTGACGTCTGCCTTTAAAAGAAATAGTTCACCTTCGGTTTTTTTCTTTCAGAACACGATTTTATTAAATTTTGTAATACAGTTTCTTTTTTTTCAAAAATGGTCCTACATCGCGCAAATTCAGGACAGAAGGTCGTAAATTATTAATTTTATGGTGTGCGTTATTGGTCTGCGCATGCTCCCTGGCGGTGCTGGCACTTTCAGACGGTACGGTACATCATATATGCGCCGCATTCCTTGGTCAAAAAGTCAAATCTCTTCGGCTGGAGAGTCTTTTCAGCAAAGCAAAGTTGCAGATAAGGATTTCTCAACACGGGCTACAAAACTGCTATTTCAGTTCAAAACCCCATGTTGAAGGTGAACTATTTCCTTTGAGTCAATGGCTGGTTGGCATCTGCTTATTGACCACATCGTAGGAAATACGTGAAGCCACACAGATCACCAATTTCACTAAAGGTCACTGCACAATGCACACTGTACATAGTACCTATCTACTTACATACATGCGGATTGCGGTCGACACTTTTTGTCGTTAATTCAGATTGAGTGACTGCATTACTGCGTCCCGCCTCTTACCTGTTATACGAATCCTTAAACTTACGAAGCTGCGTCCCGCCTCTTACCTGTTATACGTATCATTACACTTACGAAGCTGCGTCCCGCCTCTTACCTGTTATACGAATCCTTAAACTTACGAAGCTGCGTCCCGCCTCTTACCTGTTATACGAATCCTTAAACTTACGAAGCTGCGTCCCGCCTCTTACCTGTTATACGAATCCTTAAACTTACGAAGCTGCGTCCCGCCTCTTACCTGTTATACGAATCATTACACTTACGAAGCTGCGTCCCGCCTCTTACCTGTTATACGAATCATTACACTTACGAAGCTGCGTCCCGCCTCTTACCTGTTATACGAATCCTTACACTTACGAAGCTGCGTCCCGCCTCTTACCTGTTATACGAATCATTAAACTTACGAAGCTGCGTCCCGCCTCTTACCTGTTATACGTATCCGTACACTTACGAAGCTGCGTCCCGCCTCTTACCTGTTATACGAATCATTACACTTACGAAGCTGCGTCCCGCCTCTTACCTGTTATACGAATCCTTAAACTTACGAAGCTGCGTCCCGCCTCTTGCCTGTTATACGAATCCTTAAACTTACGAAGCTGCGTCCCGCCTCTTGCCTGTTATACGAATCCTTAAACTTACGAAGCTGCGTCCCGCCTCTTACCTGTTATACGAATCCTTACACTTACGAAGCTGCGTCCCGCCTCTTACCTGTTATACGTATCCTTACACTTACGAAGCTGCGTCCCGCCTCTTACCTGTTATACGAATCATTACCCTTACGAAGCTGCGTCCCACCTCTTACCTGTTATACGAATCATTGCACTTACGAAGCTGCGTCCCGCCTCTTACCTGTTATACGAATCCTTACACTTACGAAGCTGCGTCCCGCCTCTTGCCTGTTATACGAATCATTACACTTACGAAGCTGCGTCCCGCCTCTTACCTATGATACGTATCCTTACACTTACGAAGCTGCGTCCCGCCTCTTACCTGTTATACGAATACTTACAATTACGAAGCTGTGTCCCGCCTCTTACCTGTTATACGAATCCTTAAACTTACGAAGCTGCGTCCCGCCTCTTACCTATTATACGAATCCTTACACTTACGAAGCTGCGTCCCGCCTTTTACCTGTTATACGAATCCTTACAGTTACGAAGCTGCGTCCCGCCTCTTACCTGTTATACGAATCATTACACTTACGAAGCTGCGTCCCGCCTCTTACCTGTAATACGAATCCTTACACTTACGAAGCTGCGTCCCGCCTCTTACCTGTTATACGAATCCTTACACTTACGAAGCTGCGTCCCGCCTCTTACCTGTTATACGAATCCTTACACTTACGAGGCTGCGTCCCGCCTCTTACCTGTTATACGAATCCTTACACTTACGAAGATGCGTCCCGCCTCTTACCTGTTATACGAATCCTTACACTTACGAAGATGCGTCCCGCCTCTTACCTGTTATACGTATCCTTACACTTACGAAGCTGCGTCCCGCCTCTTACCTGTTATACGAATCCTTACACTTACGAAACTGCGTCCCGCCTCTTACCTGTTATACGAATCCTTACACATACGAAGCAGCGTCCCACCACTTACCTGTTATACGAATCCTTACACTTACGAAGCAGCGTCCCACCACTTACCTGTTATACGAATCCTCACACTTACGAAGCTGCGTCCCGCCTCTTACCTGTTATACGTATCCTTACACTTACGAAGCTGCGTCCCGCCTCTTACCTGTTATACGAATCCTTACACTTACGAAGATGCGTCCCGCCTCTTACCTGTTATACGTATCCTTACACTTACGAAGCTGCGTCCCGCCTCTTACCTGTTATACGAATCCTTACACTTACGAAGCTGCGTCCCGCCTCTTACCTGGAGTCCCACATCGACAGTGTCATCAAACGGTGTAATGGGATTCTGATTGGACTGTTACACGCTAGCCATGTATTGCCGCGTGAAACACTACCCGTGCTTGTGAATGCTTTGGTGTTGTCACACTTGCGCTACTGCTGCATAGTATACGGCAATCGTGCCAGTGCTACGTCCCTGAAGCGACTTCAGAAGGTGATGAACTTCGGTGCTCGCGTCGTTTCAGGTCGACGAAAGTTCCAGCACATATCTGACGTGCTGACTAGGCTAGGCTGGATGTCTGTGCAGCAGTTAATCGAGTACAGTACGCTCTGTGCAACACACACGATACTTGTAACAGACGATCCGGAGTGCATTCGCGCGGCTTTCGTGTTCAACAGAGATGTAACCACGACAGTCACAAGGCAGGCGGACCATCTTCGTGTTGCTCGAGCGAGAACCAATTGGGGAAAGGGTACGTTTATCTATCGTGCCTGTGGGCTGTTCAACGAGCGTGCCTCAGATATTGTTAGTGCCACAGCTGGTCACTTCAAAAAGGAGGTAAAGCGCCGATGTATGACGTGATAGTTTAGTTGGCACTCGTAGCCGGCACGGTGATTTTATGTCTATCTTTACTCTTGCTTGTGATTTCGCTAGCACTCGCAGCTGGCATGGTGATTTTATGTCTATTTTTAGTCTTCCTCGTGATTTTATGAATATTCTAGTTTGTTTCTGTACAATTGACGTGGACTCGTAAAAGCCACATTCCTGTGGAAGAGTGCCGAGACGTGTATACAATACAACAATTATACGTATCCTTACACTTACGAAGCTGCGTCCCGCCTCTTACCTGTTATACGAATCCTTACACTTACGAAGCTGCGTCCCGCCTCTTGCCTGTTATACGAATCCTTACACTTACGAAGCTGCGTCCCGCCTCTTACCTGTTATACGTATCCTTACACTTACGAAGCTGCGTCCCGCCTCTTACCTGTTATACGTATCCTTACACTTACGAAGCTGCGTCCCGCCTCTTGCCTGTTATACGAATCCTTACACTTACGAAGCTGCGTCCCTCCTCTTACCTGTTATACGAATCCTTACACTTACGAAGCTGCGTCCCGCCTCTTACCTGTTATACGTATCCTTACACTTACGAAGCTGCGTCCCGCCTCTTACCTGTTATACGAATCATTACACTTACGAAGCTGCGTCCCTCCTCTTACCTGTTATACGAATCCTTACACTTATGAAGCTGTGTCCCGCCTCTTACCTGTTATACGAATCCTTTCACTTACGAAGCTGCGTTCCGCTTCTTACCTATTATACGAATCCTTACACTTACGAAGCTGCGTCCCGCCACTTACCTGTTATACGAATCATTACACTTACGAAGCTGCGTCCCGCCTCTTACCTGTTATACGAATCATTACACTTACGAAGCTGCGTCCCGCCTCTTACCTGTTATACGTATCCTTACACTTACGAAGCTGCGTCCCGCCTCTTACCTGTTATACGAATCCTTACACTTACGAAGCTGCGTCCCGCCTCTTACCTGTTATACGAATCCTTACACTTACGAAGCTGCGTCCCGCCTCTTACCTGTTATACGAATCCTTAGACTTACGAAGCTGAGTCCCGCCTCTTACCTGTTATACGAATCATTACACTTACGAAGCTGCGTCCCGCCTCTTACCTGTTATAGGAATCCTTACACTTACGAAGCTGCGTCCCGCCTCTTACCTGTTATATTAATCCTTAAACTTACGAAGCTGCGTCCCGCCTCTTACCTGTTATACGTATCATTACACTTACGAAGCTGCGTCCCGCCTCTTACCTGTTATACGAATCCTTAAACTTACGAAGCTGCGTCCCGCCTCTTACCTGTTATACGAATCATTACACTTACGAAGCTGCGTCCCGCCTCTTACCTGTTATACGAATCCTTACACTTACGAAGCTGCGTCCCGCCTCTTACCTGTTATACGAATCCTTACACTTACGAAGCTGCGTCCCGCCACTTACCTGTTATACGAATCCTTACACTTACGAAGCTGCGTCCCGCCTCTTACCTGTTATACGTAACATTACACTTACGAAGCTGCGTCCCGCCTCTTACCTGTTATACGAATCATTACACTTACGAAGCTGCGTCCCGCCTCTTACCTGTTATACGAATTCTTACACTTACGAAGCTGCGTCCCTCCTCTTACCTGTTATACAAAACCTTACACTTACGAAGCTGCGTCCCGCCTCTTACCTGTTATACGAATTCTTACACTTACGAAGCTGCGTCCCGCCTCTTACCGGTTATACGAATCATTACACTTACGAAGCTGCGTCCCGCCTCTTACCTATTATACGAATGATTACACTTACGAAGCTGCGTCCCGCCTCTTGCCTGTTATACGTATCCTTACACCTACGAAGCTGCGTCCCGCCTTTTACCTGTTATACGATTCCTTACACTTACGAAGCTGCGTCCCGCCCCTTACCTGTTATACGAATACTTACACTTACGAAGCTGCATCCCGCCTTTTACCTGTTATACGATTATTTACACTTACGAAGCTGCGTCCCGCCTCTTACCTGTTATACGAATACTTACACTTACGAAGCTGCGTCCCGCCTCTTACCTGGTATACGAATCCTTACACTTACGAAGCTGCATCCCGCCTCTTACCTGTTATACGAATCCTTACACTTACGAAGCTGCGTCCCGCCTCTTACCTGTTATACGAATCCTTACACTTACGAAGCTGCGTCCCGCCTCTTACCTATTATACGAATCCTTACACTTACGAAGCTGCGTCCCGCCTCTTACCTGTTATGCGAATCCTTACACTTACGAAGCTGCGTCCCGCCTCTTACCTGGTATACGAATCCTTACACTTACGAAGCTGCGTCCCGCCTCTTACCTATTATACGAATCCTTACACTTACGAAGCTGCGTCCCGCCTCTTACCTGTTATACGAATCTTTACACTTACGAAGCTTTGTCCCGCCTCTTACCTGGTATACGAATCCTTACACTTACGAAGCGGCGTCCCGCCTCTTGCTTGTTATACGAATACTTACACTTACGAAGCTGCGTCCCGCCTCTTACCTATTATGCGAATCCTTACACTTACGAAGCTGCGTCCCTCCTCTTACCTAATATACGAATCCTTACACTTACGAAGCTGCGTCCCGCCTCTTGCCTGTTATACGAATTCTTACACTTACGAAGCTGCGTCCCGCCTCTTACCTATTATACGAATCCTTACACTTACGAAGCTGCTTCCCGCCTCTTACCTGTTATACGAATCTTTACACATACGAAGTTGTGTCCCGCCTCTTACCTGTTATACGAATCCTTACACTTACGAAGCTGCGTCCCGCCTCTTGCCTGTTATACGAATCCTTACACTTACGAAGTTGTGTCCCGCCTCTTTCCTGGTATACGAATCCTTACACTTACGAAGCTGCGTCCCGCCCCTTACCTGTTATACGAATACTTACACTTACGAAGCTGCATCCCACCTTTCACCTGTTATACGATTATTTACACTTACGAAGCTGCGTCCCGCCTCTTACCTGTTATACGAATCCTTACACTTACGAAGTTGTGTCCCGCCTCTTACCTGGTATACGAATCCTTACACTTACGAAGCTGCGTCCCGCCTCTTACCTGTTATACGAATCCTTACACTTACGAAGCTGCGTCCCTCCTCTTACCTGTTATACGAATCCTTACACTTACGAAGCTGCGTCACGCCTCTTACCTGTTATACAAATCCTTACACTTACTAAGTTGTGTCCCGCCTCTTACCTGTTATACGAATCCTTACACTTACGAAGCTGCGTCCTGCCTCTTACCTATTATACGAATGATTACACCTACAAAGCTGCGTCCCGCCTCTTACCTGTTATACGTATCCTTACACTTACGAAGCTGCGTCCCGCCTCTTACCTGTTATACGTATCCTTACACCTACGAAGCTGCGTCCCGCCTTTTACCTGTTATACGATTCCTTACACTTACGAAGCTGCGTCCCGCCCCTTACCTGTTTTACGAATACTTACACTTACGAAGCTGCATCCCGCCTTTTACCTGTTATACGATTATTTACACTTACGAAGCTGCGTGCCGCCTCTTACCTGTTATGCGAATACTTACACCTACGAAGCTGCGTCCCGCCTCTTACCTGGTATACGAATCCTTACACTTACGAAGCTGCGTCCCCCTCTTACCTGTTATACGAATCATTACACTTACGAAGCTGCGTCCCGCCACTTACCTGTTATACGTATCCTTACACTTACGAAGCTGCGTCCCGCCTCTTACCTGTTATACGAATCCTTACACTTACGAAGCTGCGTCCCGCCTCTTACCTGTTATACGAATCCTTACACTTACGAAGCTGCATCCTGCCTCTTACCTGTTATACGAATCCTTACACTTACGAAGCTGCGTCCCGCCTCTTACCTATTATACGAATCCTTACACTTATGAAGCTGCGTCCCGCCTCTTACCTGTTATGCGAATCCTTACACTTACGAAGCTGCGTCCCGCCTCTTACCTGGTATACGAATCCTTACACTTACGAAGCTGCGTCCCGCCTCTTACCTATTATACGAATCCTTATACTTACGAAGCTGCGTCCCGCCTCTTACCTGTTATACGAATCTTTACACTTACGAAGCTGCGTCCCGCCTCTTACCTGTTATACGAATCCTTACACTTACGAAGCTGCGTCCCGCCTCTTACCTGTTATACGAATCCTTAAACTTACGAAGCTGCGTCCCGCCTCTTACCTGTTATACGAATCCTTACACTTACGAAGCTGCGTCCCGCCTCTTACCTGTTATACGTATCCTTACACTTACGAAGCTGCGTCCCGCCTCTTACCTGTTATGCGAATCCTTACACTTACGAAGCTGCGTCCCGCCTCTTACCTGTTATACGAATACTTACACTTACGAAGCTGCGTCCCGCCTCTTACCTGTTATACGAATCCTTACACTTACGAAGCTGCGTCCCGCCTCTTACCTGTTATACGTATCCTTACACTTACGAAGCTGGGTCCCGCCTCTTACCTGTTATGCGAATCCTTACACTTACGAAGCTGCGTCCCGCCTCTTACCTATTATACGAATCCTTACACTTACGAAGCTAAGTCCCGCCTTTTAACTGTTATACGAATCCTTACACTTACGAAGCTGAGTCCCGCCTCTTACCTGTTATACGTATCCTTACACTTACGAAGCTGCGTTCCGCCTCTTACCTGTTATACGAATCCTTACACTTACGAAGCTGCGTCCCGCCTCTTACCTGTTATACGAATTCTTACACTTACGAAGCTGCGTCCCTCCTCTTACCTGTTATACAAAACCTTACACTTACGAAGCTGCGTCCCGCCTCTTACCTGTTATACGAATTCTTACACTTACGAAGCTGCGTCCCGCCTCTTACCGGTTATACGAATCATTACACTTACGAAGCTGCGTCCCGCCTCTTACCTATTATACGAATGATTACACTTACGAAGCTGCGTCCCGCCTCTCACCTGTTATACGTATCCTTACACCTACGAAGCTGCGTCCCGCCTTTTACCTGTTATACGATTCCTTACACTTACGAAGCTGCGTCCCGCCCCTTACCTGTTATACGAATACTTACACTTACGAAGCTGCATCCCGCCTTTTACCTGTTATACGATTATTTACACTTACGAAGCTGCGTCCCGCCTCTTACCTGTTATACGAATACTTACACTTACGAAGCTGCGTCCCGCCTCTTACCTGGTATACGAATCCTTACACCTACGAAGCTGCATCCCGCCTCTTACCTGTTATACGAATCCTTACACTTACGAAGCTGCGTCCCGCCTCTTACCTGTTATACGAATCCTTACACTTACGAAGCTGCGTCCCGCCTCTTACCTATTATACGAATCCTTACACTTACGAAGCTGCGTCCCGCCTCTTACCTGTTATGCGAATCCTTACACTTACGAAGCTGCGTCCCGCCTCTTACCTGGTATACGAATCCTTACACTTACGAAGCTGCGTCCCGCCTCTTACCTATTATACGAATCCTTACACTTACGAAGCTGCGTCCCGCCTCTTACCTGTTATACGAATCTTTACACTTACGAAGCTTTGTCCCGCCTCTTACCTGGTATACGAATCCTTACACTTACGAAGCTGCGTCCCGCCTCTTACTTGTTATACGAATACTTACACTTACGAAGCTGCGTCCCGCCTCTTACCTATTATGCGAAACCTTACACTTACGAAGCTGCGTCCCTCCTCTTACCTAATATACGAATCCTTACACTTACGAAGCTGCGTCCCGCCTCTTACCTGTTATACGTATCCTTACACTTACGAAGCTGCGTCCCGCCTCTTATTTGTTATACGAATCCTTACACATACGAAGTTGTGTCCCGCCTCTTACCTGGTATACGAATCCTTACACTTACGAAGCTGCGTCCCGCCTCTTACCTGTTATACGAATCCTTGCACTTACGAAGCTGCGTCCCTCCTCTTACCTGTTATACGAATCCTTACACTTACGAAGCTGCGTCCCGCCTCTTACCTGTTATACGAATCCCTACACTTACGAAGTTGTGTCCCGCCTCTTTCCTGGTATACGAATCCTTACACTTACGAAGCTGCGTCCCGCCCCTTACCTGTTATACGAATACTTACACTTACGAAGCTCCATCCCGCCTTTCACCTGTTATACGATTATTTACACTTACGAAGCTGCGTCCCGCCTCTTACCTGTTATACGAATCCTTACACTTACGAAGTTATGTCCCGCCTCTTACCTGGTATACGAATCCTTACACTTACGAAGCTGCGTCCCGCCTCTTACCTGTTATACGAATCCTTACACTTACGAAGCTGCGTCCCTCCTCTTACCTGTTATACGAATCCTTACACTTACGAAGCTGCGTCACGCCTCTTACCTGTTATACAAATCCTTACACTTACTAAGTTGTGTCCCGCCTCTTACCTGTTATACGAATCCTTACACTTACGAAGCTGCGTCCTGCCTCTTACCTATTATACGAATGATTACACTTACAAAGCTGCGTCCCGCCTCTTACCTGTTATACGTATCCTTACACTTACGAAGCTGCGTCCCGCCTCTTACCTGTTATACGTATCCTTACACCTACGAAGCTGCGTCCCGCCTTTTACCTGTTATACGATTCCTTACACTTACGAAGCTGCGTCCCGCCCCTTACCTGTTATACGAATACTTACACTTACGAAGCTGCATCCCGCCTTTTACCTGTTATACGATTATTTACACTTACGAAGCTGCGTGCCGCCTCTTACCTGTTATACGAATACTTACACCTACGAAGCTGCGTCCCGCCTCTTACCTGTTATACGTATCCTTACACTTACGAAGCTGCGTCCCGCCTCTTACCTGTTATACGAATCCTTACACTTACGAAGCTGCGTCCCGCCTCTTACCTGTTATACGAATCCTTACACTTACGAAGCTGCATCCCGCCTCTTACCTGTTATACGAATCCTTACACTTACGAAGCTGCGTCCCGCCTCTTACCTATTATACGAATCCTTACACTTATGAAGCTGCGTCCCGCCTCTTACCTGTTATGCGAATCCTTACACTTACGAAGCTGCGTCCCGCCTCTTACCTGGTATACGAATCCTTACACTTACGAAGCTGCGTCCCGCCTCTTACCTATTATACGAATCCTTATACTTACGAAGCTGCGTCCCGCCTCTTACCTGTTATACGAATCTTTACACTTACGAAGCTTTGTCCCGCCTCTTACCTGGTATACGAATCCTTACACTTACGAAGCTGCGTCCCGCCTCTTACCTGTTATACGAATACTTACACTTACGAAGCTGCGTCCCGCCTCTTACCTGTTATACGAATCCTTACACTTACGAAGCTGCGTCCCGTCTCTTGCCTGTTATACGAATCCTTACACTTACGAAGCTGCGTCCCGCCTCTTACCTATTATACGAATCCTTACACTTACGAAGCTGCGTCCCGCCTCTTATCTGTTATACGAATCCTTACACTTACGAAGTTGTGTCCCGCCTCTTACCTGGTATACGAATCCTTACACTTACGAAGCTGCGTCCCGCCTCTTACCTGTTATACGAATCCTTACACTTACGAAGCTGCGTCCCTCCTCTTACCTGTTATACGAATCCTTACACTTACGAAGCTGGGTCCCGCCTCTTACCTGTTATGCGAATCCTTACACTTACGAAGCTGCGTCCCGCCTCTTACCTATTATACGAATCCTTACACTTACGAAGCTAAGTCCCGCCTTTTAACTGTTATACGAATCCTTACACTTACGAAGCTGAGTCCCGCCTCTTACCTGTTATACGTATCCTTACACTTACGAAGCTGCGTTCCGCCTCTTACCTGTTATACGAATCCTTACACTTACGAAGCTGCGTCCCGCCTCTTACCTGTTATACGAATTCTTACACTTACGAAGCTGCGTCCCTCCTCTTACCTGTTATACAAAACCTTACACTTACGAAGCTGCGTCCCGCCTCTTACCTGTTATACGAATTTTTACACTTACGAAGCTGCGTCCCGCCTCTTACCGGTTATACGAATCATTACACTTACGAAGCTGCGTCCCGCCTCTTACCTATTATACGAATGATTACACTTACGAAGCTGCGTCCCGCCTCTTACCTATTATACGAATCCTTACACTTACGAAGCTGCGTCCCGCCTCTTATCTGTTATACGAATCCTTACACTTACGAAGTTGTGTCCCGCCTCTTACCTGGTATACGAATCCTTACACTTACGAAGCTGCGTCCCGCCTCTTACCTGTTATACGAATCCTTACACTTACGAAGCTGCGTCCCGCCTCTTACCTGTTATACGTATCCTTACACTTACGAAGCTGGGTCCCGCCTCTTACCTGTTATGCGAATCCTTACACTTACGAAGCTGCGTCCCGCCTCTTACCTATTATACGAATCCTTACACTTACGAAGCTAAGTCCCGCCTTTTAACTGTTATACGAATCCTTACACTTACGAAGCTGAGTCCCGCCTCTTACCTGTTATACGTATCCTTACACTTACGAAGCTGCGTTCCGCCTCTTACCTGTTATACGAATCCTTACACTTACGAAGCTGCGTCCCGCCTCTTACCTGTTATACGAATTCTTACACTTACGAAGCTGCGTCCCTCCTCTTACCTGTTATACAAAACCTTACACTTACGAAGCTGCGTCCCGCCTCTTACCTGTTATACGAATTCTTACACTTACGAAGCTGCGTCCCGCCTCTTACCGGTTATACGAATCATTACACTTACGAAGCTGCGTCCCGCCTCTTACCTATTATACGAATGATTACACTTACGAAGCTGCGTCCCGCCTCTTACCTGTTATACGTATCCTTACACCTACGAAGCTGCGTCCCGCCTTTTACCTGTTATACGATTCCTTACACTTACGAAGCTGCGTCCCGCCCTTTACCTGTTATACGAATACTTACACTTACGAAGCTGCATCCCGCCTTTTACCTGTTATACGATTATTTACACTTACGAAGCTGCGTCCCGCCTCTTACCTGTTATACGAATACTTACACTTACGAAGCTGCGTCCCGCCTCTTACCTGGTATACGAATCCTTACACTTACGAAGCTGCATCCCGCCTCTTACCTGTTATACGAATCCTTACACTTACGAAGCTGCGTCCCGCCTCTTACCTGTTATACGAATCCTTACACTTACGAAGCTGCGTCCCGCCTCTTACCTATTATACGAATCCTTACACTTACGAAGCTGCGTCCCGCCTCTTACCTGTTATGCGAATCCTTACACTTACGAAGCTGCGTCCCGCCTCTTACCTGGTATACGAATCCTTACACTTACGAAGCTGCGTCCCGCCTCTTACCTATTATACGAATCCTTACACTTACGAAGCTGCGTCCCGCCTCTTACCTGTTATACGAATCTTTACACTTACGAAGCTTTGTCCCGCCTCTTACCTGGTATACGAATCCTTACACTTACGAAGCTGCGTCCCGCCTCTTACTTGTTATACGAATACTTACACTTACGAAGCTGCGTCCCGCCTCTTACCTATTATGCGAATCCTTACACTTACGAAGCTGCGTCCCTCCTCTTACCTAATATACGAATCCTTACACTTACGAAGCTGCGTCCCGCCTCTTGCCTGTTATACGAATCCTTACACTTACGAAGCAGCGTCCCGCCTCTTACCTATTATGCGATTCCTTACACTTACGAAGCTGCGTCCCGCCTCTTACCTATTATACGAATCCTTACACTTACGAAGCTGCTTCCCGCCTCTTACCTGTTATACGAATCTTTACACATACGAAGTTGTGTCCCGCCTCTTACCTGGTATACGAATCCTTACACTTACGAAGCTGCGTCCCGCCTCTTACCTGTTATACGAATCCTTGCACTTACGAAGCTGCGTCCCTCCTCTTACCTGTTATACGAATCCTTACACTTACGAAGCTGCGTCCCGCCTCTTACCTGTTATACGAATCCTTACACTTACGAAGTTGTGTCCCGCCTCTTTCCTGGTATACGAATCCTTACACTTACGAAGCTGCGTCCCGCCCCTTACCTGTTATACGAATACTTACACTTACGAAGCTGCATCCCGCCTTTCACCTGTTATACGATTATTTACACTTACGAAGCTGCGTCCCGCCTCTTACCTGTTATACGAATCCTTACACTTACGAAGTTGTGTCCCGCCTCTTACCTGGTATACGAATCCTTACACTTACGAAGCTGCGTCTCGCCTCTTACCTGTTTTACGAATCCTTACACTTACGAAGCTGCGTCCCTCCTCTTACCTGTTATACGAATCCTTACACTTACGAAGCTGCGTCACGCCTCTTACCTGTTATACAAATCCTTACACTTACTAAGTTGTGTCCCGCCTCTTACCTGTTATACGAATCCTTACACTTACGAAGCTGCGTCCTGCCTCTTACCTATTATACGAATGATTACACTTACAAAGCTGCGTCCCGCCTCTTACCTGTTATACGTATCCTTACACTTACGAAGCTGCGTCCCGCCTCTTACCTGTTATAAGTATCCTTACACCTACGAAGCTGCGTCCCGCCTTTTACCTGTTATACGATTCCTTACACTTACGAAGCTGCGTCCCGCCCCTTACCTGTTATACGAATACTTACACTTACGAAGCTGCATCCCGCCTTTTACCTGTTATACGATTATTTACACTTACGAAGCTGCGTGCCGCCTCTTACCTGTTATACGAATACTTACACCTACGAAGCTGCGTCCCGCCTCTTACCTGGTATACGAATCCTTACACTTACGAAGCTGCGTCCCCCTCTTACCTGTTATACGAATCATTACACTTACGAAGCTGCGTCCCGCCACTTACCTGTTATACGTATCCTTACACTTACGAAGCTGCGTCCCGCCTCTTACCTGTTATACGAATCCTTACACTTACGAAGCTGCGTCCCGCCTCTTACCTGTTATACGAATCCTTACACTTACGAAGCTGCATCCCGCCTCTTACCTGTTATACGAATCCTTACACTTACGAAGCTGCGTCCCGCCTCTTACCTATTATACGAATCCTTACACTTATGAAGCTGCGTCCCGCCTCTTACCTGTTATGCGAATCCTTACACTTACGAAGCTGCGTCCCGCCTCTTACCTGGTATACGAATCCTTACACTTACGAAGCTGCGTCCCGCCTCTTACCTATTATACGAATCCTTATACTTACGAAGCTGCGTCCCGCCTCTTACCTGTTATACGAATCTTTACACTTACGAAGCTGCGTCCCGCCTCTTACCTGTTATACGAATCCTTACACTTACGAAGCTGCGTCCCGCCTCTTACCTGTTATACGAATCCTTAAACTTACGAAGCTGCGTCCCGCCTCTTACCTGTTATACGAATCCTTACACTTACGAAGCTGCGTCCCGCCTCTTACCTGTTATACGTATCCTTACACTTACGAAGCTGCGTCCCGCCTCTTACCTGTTATGCGAATCCTTACACTTACGAAGCTGCGTCCCGCCTCTTACCTGTTATACGAATACTTACACTTACGAAGCTGCGTCCCGCCTCTTACCTGTTATACGAATCCTTACACTTACGAAGCTGCGTCCCGCCTCTTACCTGTTATACGTATCCTTACACTTACGAAGCTGGGTCCCGCCTCTTACCTGTTATGCGAATCCTTACACTTACGAAGCTGCGTCCCGCCTCTTACCTATTATACGAATCCTTACACTTACGAAGCTAAGTCCCGCCTTTTAACTGTTATACGAATCCTTACACTTACGAAGCTGAGTCCCGCCTCTTACCTGTTATACGCATCCTTACACTTACGAAGCTGCGTTCCGCCTCTTACCTGTTATACGAATCCTTACACTTACGAAGCTGCGTCCCGCCTCTTACCTGTTATACGAATTCTTACACTTACGAAGCTGCGTCCCTCCTCTTACCTGTTATACAAAACCTTACACTTACGAAGCTGCGTCCCGCCTCTTACCTGTTATACGAATTCTTACACTTACGAAGCTGCGTCCCGCCTCTTACCGGTTATACGAATCATTACACTTACGAAGCTGCGTCCCGCCTCTTACCTATTATACGAATGATTACACTTACGAAGCTGCGTCCCGCCTCTTACCTGTTATACGTATCTTTACACCTACGAAGCTGCGTCCCGCCTTTTACCTGTTATACGATTCCTTACACTTACGAAGCTGCGTCCCGCCCCTTACCTGTTATACGAATACTCACACTTACGAAGCTGCATCCCGCCTTTTACCTGTTATACGATTATTTACACTTACGAAGCTGCGTCCCGCCTCTTACCTGTTATACGAATACTTACACTTACGAAGCTGCGTCCCGCCTCTTACCTGGTATACGAATCCTTACACTTACAAAGCTGCATCCCGCCTCTTACCTGTTATACGAATCCTTACACTTACGAAGCTGCGTCCCGCCTCTTACCTGTTATACGAATCCTTACACTTACGAAGCTGCGTCCCGCCTCTTACCTATTATACGAATCCTTACACTTACGAAGCTGCGTCCCGCCTCTTACCTGTTATGCGAATCCTTACACTTACGAAGCTGCGTCCCGCCTCTTACCTGGTATACGAATCCTTACACTTACGAAGCTGCGTCCCGCCTCTTACCTATTATACGAATCCTTACACTTACGAAGCTGCGTCCCGCCTCTTACCTGTTATACGAATCTTTACACTTACGAAGCTTTGTCCCGCCTCTTACCTGGTATACGAATCCTTACACTTACGAAGCTGCGTCCCGCCTCTTACTTGTTATACGAATACTTACACTTACGAAGCTGCGTCCCGCCTCTTACCTATTATGCGAATCCTTACACTTACGAAGCTGCGTCCCTCCTCTTACCTAATATACGAATCCTTACACTTTCGAAGCTGCGTCCCGCCTCTTGCCTGTTATACGAATCCTTACACTTACGAAGCAGCGTCCCGCCTCTTACCTATTATGCGATTCCTTACACTTACGAAGCTGCGTCCCGCCTCTTACCTATTATACGAATCCTTACACTTACGAAGCTGCTTCCCGCCTCTTACCTGTTATACGAATCTTTACACATACGAAGTTGTGTCCCGCCTCTTACCTGGTATACGAATCCTCACACTTACGAAGCTGCGTCCCGCCTCTTACCTGTTATACGAATCCTTGCACTTACGAAGCTGCGTCCCTCCTCTTACCTGTTATACGAATACTTACACTTACGAAGCTGCGTCCCGCCTCTTACCTGTTATACGAATCCTTACACTTACGAAGTTGTGTCCCGCCTCTTTCCTGGTATACGAATCCTTACACTTACGAAGCTGCGTCCCGCCCCTTACCTGTTATACGAATACTTACACTTACGAAGCTGCATCCCGCCTTTCACCTGTTATACGATTATTTACACTTACGAAGCTGCGTCCCGCCTCTTACCTGTTATACGAATCCTTACACTTACGAAGTTGTGTCCCGCCTCTTACCTGGTATACGAATCCTTACACTTACGAAGCTGCGTCTCGCCTCTTACCTGTTTTACAAATCCTTACACTTACGAAGCTGCGTCCCTCCTCTTACCTGTTTTACGAATCCTTACACTTACGAAGCTGCGTCACGCCTCTTACCTGTTATACAAATCCTTACACTTACTAAGTTGTGTCCCGCCTCTTACCTGTTATACGAATCCTTACACTTACGAAGCTGCGTCCTACCTCTTACCTATTATACGAATGATTACACTTACAAAGCTGCGTCCCGCCTCTTACCTGTTATACGTATCCTTACACTTACGAAGCTGCGTCCCGCCTCTTACCTGTTATAAGTATCCTTACACCTACGAAGCTGCGTCCCGCCTTTTACCTGTTATACGATTCCTTACACTTACGAAGCTGCGTCCCGCCCCTTACCTGTTATACGAATACTTACACTTACGAAGCTGCATCCCGCCTTTTACCTGTTATACGATTATTTACACTTACGAAGCTGCGTGCCGCCTTTTACCTGTTATACGAATACTTACACCTACGAAGCTGCGTCCCGCCTCTTACCTGGTATACGAATCCTTACACTTACGAAGCTGCGTCCCCCTCTTACCTGTTATACGAATCATTACACTTACGAAGCTGCGTCCCGCCACTTACCTGTTATACGTATCCTTACACTTACGAAGCTGCGTCCCGCCTCTTACCTGTTATACGAATCCTTACACTTACGAAGCTGCGTCCCGCCTCTTACCTGTTATACGAATCCTTACACTTACGAAGCTGCATCCCGCCTCTTACCTGTTATACGAATCCTTACACTTACGAAGCTGCGTCCCGCCTCTTACCTATTATACGAATCCTTACACTTATGAAGCTGCGTCCCGCCTCTTACCTGTTATGCGAATCCTTACACTTACGAAGCTGCGTCCCGCCTCTTACCTGGTATACGAATCCTTACACTTACGAAGCTGCGTCCCGCCTCTTACCTATTATACGAATCCTTATACTTACGAAGCTGCGTCCCGCCTCTTACCTGTTATACGAATCTTTACACTTACGAAGCTGCGTCCCGCCTCTTACCTGTTATACGAATCCTTACACTTACGAAGCTGCGTCCCGCCTCTTACCTGTTATACGAATCCTTAAACTTACGAAGCTGCGTCCCGCCTCTTACCTGTTATACGAATCCTTACACTTACGAAGCTGCGTCCTGCCTCTTACCTGTTATACGTATCCTTACACTTACGAAGCTGCGTCCCGCCTCTTACCTGTTATGCGAATCCTTACACTTACGAAGCTGCGTCCCGCCTCTTACCTGTTATACGAATACTTACACTTACGAAGCTGCGTCCCGCCTCTTACCTGTTATACGAATCCTTACACTTACGAAGCTGCGTCCCGCCTCTTACCTGTTATACGTATCCTTACACTTACGAAGCTGGGTCCCGCCTCTTACCTGTTATGCGAATCCTTACACTTACGAAGCTGCGTCCCGCCTCTTACCTATTATACGAATCCTTACACTTACGAAGCTAAGTCCCGCCTTTTAACTGTTATACGAATCCTTACACTTACGAAGCTGAGTCCCGCCTCTTACCTGTTATACGTATCCTTACACTTACGAAGCTGCGTTCCGCCTCTTACCTGTTATACGAATCCTTACACTTACGAAGCTGCGTCCCGCCTCTTACCTGTTATACGAATTCTTACACTTACGAAGCTGCGTCCCTCCTCTTACCTGTTATACAAAACCTTACACTTACGAAGCTGCGTCCCGCCTCTTACCTGTTATACGAATTCTTACACTTACGAAGCTGCGTCCCGCCTCTTACCGGTTATACGAATCATTACACTTACGAAGCTGCGTCCCGCCTCTTACCTATTATACGAATGATTACACTTACGAAGCTGCGTCCCGCCTCTTACCTGTTATACGTATCTTTACACCTACGAAGCTGCGTCCCGCCTTTTACCTGTTATACGATTCCTTACACTTACGAAGCTGCGTCCCGCCCCTTACCTGTTATACGAATACTTACACTTACGAAGCTGCATCCCGCCTTTTACCTGTTATACGATTATTTACACTTACGAAGCTGCGTCCCGCCTCTTACCTGTTATACGAATACTTACACTTACGAAGCTGCGTCCCGCCTCTTACCTGGTATACGAATCCTTACACTTACGAAGCTGCATCCCGCCTCTTACCTGTTATACGAATCCTTACACTTACGAAGCTGCGTCCCGCCTCTTACCTGTTATACGAATCCTTACACTTACGAAGCTGCGTCCCGCCTCTTACCTATTATACGAATCCTTACACTTACGAAGCTGCGTCCCGCCTCTTACCTGTTATGCGAATCCTTACACTTACGAAGCTGCGTCCCGCCTCTTACCTGGTATACGAATCCTTACACTTACGAAGCTGCGTCCCGCCTCTTACCTATTATACGAATCCTTACACTTACGAAGCTGCGTCCCGCCTCTTACCTGTTATACGAATCTTTACACTTACGAAGCTTTGTCCCGCCTCTTACCTGGTATACGAATCCTTACACTTACGAAGCTGCGTCCCGCCTCTTACCTGGTATACGAATCCTTACACTTACGAAGCTGCGTCCCGCCTCTTACCTATTATACGAATCCTTACACTTACGAAGCTGCGTCCCTCCTCTTACCTGTTATACGAATCCTTACACTTACGAAGCTGCGTCACGCCTCTTACCTGTTATACAAATCCTTACACTTACTAAGTTGTGTCCCGCCTCTTACCTGTTATACGAATCCTTACACTTACGAAGCTGCGTCCTGCCTCTTACCTATTATACGAATGATTACACTTACAAAGCTGCGTCCCGCCTCTTACCTGTTATACGTATCCTTACACTTACGAAGCTGCGTCCCGCCTCTTACCTGTTATACGTATCCTTACACCTACGAAGCTGCGTCCCGCCTTTTACCTGTTATACGATTCCTTACACTTACGAAGCTGCGTCCCGCCCCTTACCTGTTATACGAATACTTACACTTACGAAGCTGCATCCCGCCTTTTACCTGTTATACGATTATTTACACTTACGAAGCTGCGTGCCGCCTCTTACCTGTTATACGAATACTTACACCTACGAAGCTGCGTCCCGCCTCTTACCTGGTATACGAATCCTTACACTTACGAAGCTGCGTCCCCCTCTTACCTGTTATACGAATCATTACACTTACGAAGCTGCGTCCCGCCACTTACCTGTTATACGTATCCTTACACTTACGAAGCTGCGTCCCGCCTCTTACCTGTTATACGAATCCTTACACTTACGAAGCTGCGTCCCGCCTCTTACCTGTTATACGAATCCTTACACTTACGAAGCTGCATCCCGCCTCTTACCTGTTATACGAATCCTTACACTTACGAAGCTGCGTCCCGCCTCTTACCTATTATACGAATCCTTACACTTATGAAGCTGCGTCCCGCCTCTTACCTGTTATGCGAATCCTTACACTTACGAAGCTGCGTCCCGCCTCTTACCTGGTATACGAATCCTTACACTTACGAAGCTGCGTCCCGCCTCTTACCTATTATACGAATCCTTATACTTACGAAGCTGCGTCCCGCCTCTTACCTGTTATACGAATCTTTACACTTACGAAGCTTTGTCCCGCCTCTTACCTGGTATACGAATCCTTACACTTACGAAGCTGCGTCCCGCCTCTTACCTGTTATACGAATACTTACACTTACGAAGCTGCGTCCCGCCTCTTACCTGTTATACGAATCCTTACACTTACGAAGCTGCGTCCCGTCTCTTGCCTGTTATACGAATCCTTACACTTACGAAGCTGCGTCCCGCCTCTTACCTATTATACGAATCCTTACACTTACGAAGCTGCGTCCCGCCTCTTATCTGTTATACGAATCCTTACACTTACGAAGTTGTGTCCCGCCTCTTGCCTGTTATACGAATCCTTACACTTACGAAGCAGCGTCCCGCCTCTTACCTATTATGCGATTCCTTACACTTACGAAGCTGCGTCCCGCCTCTTACCTATTATACGAATCCTTACACTTACGAAGCTGCTTCCCGCCTCTTACCTGTTATACGAATCTTTACACATACGAAGTTGTGTCCCGCCTCTTACCTGGTATACGAATCCTCACACTTACGAAGCTGCGTCCCGCCTCTTACCTGTTATACGAATCCTTGCACTTACGAAGCTGCGTCCCTCCTCTTACCTGTTATACGAATACTTACACTTACGAAGCTGCGTCCCGCCTCTTACCTGTTATACGAATCCTTACACTTACGAAGTTGTGTCCCGCCTCTTTCCTGGTATACGAATCCTTACACTTACGAAGCTGCGTCCCGCCCCTTACCTGTTATACGAATACTTACACTTACGAAGCTGCATCCCGCCTTTCACCTGTTATACGATTATTTACACTTACGAAGCTGCGTCCCGCCTCTTACCTGTTATACGAATCCTTACACTTACGAAGTTGTGTCCCGCCTCTTACCTGGTATACGAATCCTTACACTTACGAAGCTGCGTCTCGCCTCTTACCTGTTTTACAAATCCTTACACTTACGAAGCTGCGTCCCTCCTCTTACCTGTTTTACGAATCCTTACACTTACGAAGCTGCGTCACGCCTCTTACCTGTTATACAAATCCTTACACTTACTAAGTTGTGTCCCGCCTCTTACCTGTTATACGAATCCTTACACTTACGAAGCTGCGTCCTACCTCTTACCTATTATACGAATGATTACACTTACAAAGCTGCGTCCCGCCTCTTACCTGTTATACGTATCCTTACACTTACGAAGCTGCGTCCCGCCTCTTACCTGTTATAAGTATCCTTACACCTACGAAGCTGCGTCCCGCCTTTTACCTGTTATACGATTCCTTACACTTACGAAGCTGCGTCCCGCCCCTTACCTGTTATACGAATACTTACACTTACGAAGCTGCATCCCGCCTTTTACCTGTTATACGATTATTTACACTTACGAAGCTGCGTGCCGCCTTTTACCTGTTATACGAATACTTACACCTACGAAGCTGCGTCCCGCCTCTTACCTGGTATACGAATCCTTACACTTACGAAGCTGCGTCCCCCTCTTACCTGTTATACGAATCATTACACTTACGAAGCTGCGTCCCGCCACTTACCTGTTATACGTATCCTTACACTTACGAAGCTGCGTCCCGCCTCTTACCTGTTATACGAATCCTTACACTTACGAAGCTGCGTCCCGCCTCTTACCTGTTATACGAATCCTTACACTTACGAAGCTGCATCCCGCCTCTTACCTGTTATACGAATCCTTACACTTACGAAGCTGCGTCCCGCCTCTTACCTATTATACGAATCCTTACACTTATGAAGCTGCGTCCCGCCTCTTACCTGTTATGCGAATCCTTACACTTACGAAGCTGCGTCCCGCCTCTTACCTGGTATACGAATCCTTACACTTACGAAGCTGCGTCCCGCCTCTTACCTATTATACGAATCCTTATACTTACGAAGCTGCGTCCCGCCTCTTACCTGTTATACGAATCTTTACACTTACGAAGCTGCGTCCCGCCTCTTACCTGTTATACGAATCCTTACACTTACGAAGCTGCGTCCCGCCTCTTACCTGTTATACGAATCCTTAAACTTACGAAGCTGCGTCCCGCCTCTTACCTGTTATACGAATCCTTACACTTACGAAGCTGCGTCCTGCCTCTTACCTGTTATACGTATCCTTACACTTACGAAGCTGCGTCCCGCCTCTTACCTGTTATGCGAATCCTTACACTTACGAAGCTGCGTCCCGCCTCTTACCTGTTATACGAATACTTACACTTACGAAGCTGCGTCCCGCCTCTTACCTGTTATACGAATCCTTACACTTACGAAGCTGCGTCCCGCCTCTTACCTGTTATACGTATCCTTACACTTACGAAGCTGGGTCCCGCCTCTTACCTGTTATGCGAATCCTTACACTTACGAAGCTGCGTCCCGCCTCTTACCTATTATACGAATCCTTACACTTACGAAGCTAAGTCCCGCCTTTTAACTGTTATACGAATCCTTACACTTACGAAGCTGAGTCCCGCCTCTTACCTGTTATACGTATCCTTACACTTACGAAGCTGCGTTCCGCCTCTTACCTGTTATACGAATCCTTACACTTACGAAGCTGCGTCCCGCCTCTTACCTGTTATACGAATTCTTACACTTACGAAGCTGCGTCCCTCCTCTTACCTGTTATACAAAACCTTACACTTACGAAGCTGCGTCCCGCCTCTTACCTGTTATACGAATTCTTACACTTACGAAGCTGCGTCCCGCCTCTTACCGGTTATACGAATCATTACACTTACGAAGCTGCGTCCCGCCTCTTACCTATTATACGAATGATTACACTTACGAAGCTGCGTCCCGCCTCTTACCTGTTATACGTATCTTTACACCTACGAAGCTGCGTCCCGCCTTTTACCTGTTATACGATTCCTTACACTTACGAAGCTGCGTCCCGCCCCTTACCTGTTATACGAATACTTACACTTACGAAGCTGCATCCCGCCTTTTACCTGTTATACGATTATTTACACTTACGAAGCTGCGTCCCGCCTCTTACCTGTTATACGAATACTTACACTTACGAAGCTGCGTCCCGCCTCTTACCTGGTATACGAATCCTTACACTTACGAAGCTGCATCCCGCCTCTTACCTGTTATACGAATCCTTACACTTACGAAGCTGCGTCCCGCCTCTTACCTGTTATACGAATCCTTACACTTACGAAGCTGCGTCCCGCCTCTTACCTATTATACGAATCCTTACACTTACGAAGCTGCGTCCCGCCTCTTACCTGTTATGCGAATCCTTACACTTACGAAGCTGCGTCCCGCCTCTTACCTGGTATACGAATCCTTACACTTACGAAGCTGCGTCCCGCCTCTTACCTATTATACGAATCCTTACACTTACGAAGCTGCGTCCCGCCTCTTACCTGTTATACGAATCTTTACACTTACGAAGCTTTGTCCCGCCTCTTACCTGGTATACGAATCCTTACACTTACGAAGCTGCGTCCCGCCTCTTACCTGGTATACGAATCCTTACACTTACGAAGCTGCGTCCCGCCTCTTACCTATTATACGAATCCTTACACTTACGAAGCTGCGTCCCTCCTCTTACCTGTTATACGAATCCTTACACTTACGAAGCTGCGTCACGCCTCTTACCTGTTATACAAATCCTTACACTTACTAAGTTGTGTCCCGCCTCTTACCTGTTATACGAATCCTTTACACTTACGAAGCTGTCGTCCTGCCTCTTACCTATTATACTAATGATTACACTTACAAAGCTGCGTCCCGCCTCTTACCTGTTATACGTATCCTTACACTTACGAAGCTGCGTCCGCCTCTTACCTGTTTTATCGTATCCTTACACCTACGAGACTGCGTCCCGCCTTTTACCTGTTTATACGATTCCTTACACTTACGAAGCTGCGTCCCGCCCCTTACCTGTTATACGAATACTTACACTTACGAAGCTGCATCCCGCTTTTACCTGTTATACGATTATTTACACTACGAAGCTGCGTGCCGCCTCTTAACCTGTTATACGAATACTTACACCTACGAAGCTGCGTCCCGCCTCTTACCTGGTATACGAATCCTTACACTTACGAAGCTGCGTCCCCTCTTACCTGTTATACGAATCATTACACTTACGAAGCTGCGTCCCGCCACTTACCTGTTAAACGTATCCTTAACACTTACGAAGCTGCGTCTCCGCCTCTTACCTGTT
>JAXIVJ010003545.1:2500-92772 GCA_036785665.1 Chirona hameri
CCTCAGCCCAGAACATCATGTATCCCTCAGCCCAGAACATACTGTAGCCCTCAGCCCAGGACATCCTGTAGCCCTCAGCCCAGGACATCCTGTATCCCTCAGCCCAGAACATACTGTAGCCCTCAGCCCAGGACATCCTGTAGCCCTCAGCCCAGAACATCCTGTAGCCCTCAGCCCAGAACATCCTGTATCCCTCAGCCCAGGACATCCTGCGGCCCTCAGCCCAGAACATCCTGCAGCCCTCAGCCCAGAACATCCTGTATCCCTCAGCCCAGAACATCATGTAGCCCTCGCCCAGGACATCCTGTAGCCCTCAGCCCAGAACATCCTGTATCCGTCAGCCCAGAACATCCTGTAGCCCTCAGCCCAGAACATCATGTAGCCCTCGCCCAGGACATCCTGTAGCCCTCAGCCCAGAACATCCTGTATCCCTCAGCCCAGGACATCCTGCAGCCCTCAGCACAGAACATCCTGTAGCCCTCAGCCCAGAACATCCTGTAGCCCTCGCCCAGAACATCATGTAACCCTCAGCCCAGAACATCCTGCAGCCCTCAGCCCAGGTCATCCTGTAGCCCTCGCCCAGAACATCATGTAACCCTCAGCCCAGAACATCATGCAGCCCTCAGCCCAGGTCATCCTGTAGCCCTCAGCCCAGAACATCCTGCAGCCCTCAGCCCAGGTCATCCTGTAGCCCTCAGCCCAGAACATCCTGCAGCCCTCAGCCCAGGACATCCTGTAGCCCTCAGCCCAGGACATCCTGTAGCCCTCAGCCCAGGATATCCTGTAGCCCTCAGCCCAGACCATCCTGTAGCTCTCAGCCCAGGATATCCTGTAGCCCTCAGCCCAGGTCATCCTGTAGCCCTCGCCCAGAACATCATGTAACCCTCAGCCCAGAACATCCTGCAGCCCTCAGCCCAGGTCATCCTGTAGCCCTCAGCCCAGGTCATCCTGTAGCCCTCAGCCCAGGACATCCTGTAGCCCTCAGCCCAGGACATCATGTAGCCCTCAGCCCAGACCATCCTGCAGCCCTCAGCCCAGGACATCCTGTAGCCCTCAGCCCAGGACATCCTGTAGCCCTCAGCCCAGAACCATGCTGTGACGTGGCGAGACCGTTGATCCTTTATCGGTCGTGTACCTTCCGCTCCTACCTAACCACCGCTGTGGTTGACCCGTCTCGTATCGTACCTACCGCGTGTGGCTGACCTGTCTAGACATGATGAGCTGTGAGCATCCAAGATACATGGTATCTAGGCCAAACGCTTCTGCCGCAAGTGCAATTGAAGAACGCGAGATTAGTGGATTGACTATGTTGTGTGGCTGAGGAGTGAGAGCGATTATATGCCCAGCGAATGTTATCCGCATTGGTCATTATCAGAGTCATGTGCCTCACGGAACGCTCTCAGAGTTATCTCTCAGAGTCTCAGAGTCACGGAACGTTACTTTTACAGTGGACCACTCAACATATTCCTCACGGAACGTTACTTTTACAGTGGACCACTCAACATATGCGTCACGGAACGTTACTTTTACAGTGGACCACTCAACATATGCGTCACGGAACGGTACTTTTACAGTGGACCACTCAACATATTCCTCACGGAACGCTACTTTTACAGTGGACCACTCATTGATTTAACAGTCAACACCCAACAGTACCGCCAACACTGTAATACACGATGACCCGACTGTCGCCGCCCGGGGTCTGGCTGCGTGGCAGAACATCCGACTGTCGCCGCCCGGGGTCTGGCTGTGTGGCAGAGCATCCGACTGTCGATCACCCGACTGTCGCCGCCCGGGGTCTGGCTGTGTGGCAGAGCATCCGACTGTCGATCACCCGACTGTCGCCGCCCGGGGTCTGGCTGCGTGGCAGAGCATACAGCGATACATCCAGATCGGTTTGATCCAATCCAAACGCACGGGGTTCTCGCAAGGCTGATGCAATCCAATTAACTCCATGCTGGGTTTCACAGATATTGAATGTTACGTGCAAATGGAGGTGACTTGGGACAAGTTGTGATGATACAATGATACTTTTTCATAGACATAAGTTCTCACCCATGCTTTATTAAGCTCTTCAGTCGATTGATTTTGGAACAAACGTTCTGAAACTTCTTACAATTCATTTAGAATCCATTGAAAAATAAGCTTATTCGAATCGTATGGTTTTATTTGAATGATTATTGCCCCTACTATTTGCCCCTGACTGGGATGGCCTGTGGCCGGTGGCAGCGGTCGCACTTAAGGTCAGGTGACGTCAGAGGGCGGGGCGGACCGTGTCCAGTTATGTCGGGCACGTCATTTTCGCTTCTAAATTCTGCCGGACGCCAGGAATTGCTTGATCGGGTGGTGGGGTCAGGGCCTGCGCAACAAGCTATGCTTAGCGCGGGACCTGACCTCGGAAATCCACCCATTCAAAAACGTTCGGACTAAATTGATTTATAAAAAAAATATATATATTGTTTTCGTAGTGTCTACATTCGCTGGCCCCGGCTGATTGAGATACGACACGCATATAGTTAGGTCGGGATTCGTGAGACTGAACCTGTACACCTTACACCCTTATCTTTCTAGTACCGCGCTATAGTACCTAGTACCGCGTATTGTCTACATTTGCAGGCCCCGGCTGATTGAGATACGACACGCATAGAGTTAGGTCGGGATTCGTGAGACTGAACCTGTACACAGCACACCCTTATCTTTCTAGTACCGCGCTTGCCCGGCCTCTAGACGCCTCATATGATGTTATGATTGACAAAGATTACATACCAGGATATCTGGACCAAGCGCTCCCAGTGGCAGTGCAATCGAGCAACGCCTGTTCAGTGGATGAACTCGTGTCTGTCGTCCAGTTTACATTGACTAAATCCGACCCCCCTCCACCCCCTGCCTTTATCGTGAGCTATGATTTACTGCAATTATCGCTGTATCCAATTCATACCACACCACTAGCATCAGCAGGCCCGGGAGCTTGTGACCGTCTGACTGCTGACTGCTGACTGCTGACTTCTGCCACCTCAGGGGCGGCTAATGCTATCGCTGCTGAGTAGATCCGGCTGCCGTCTCGACCCAGCTATCTATCGTGTGTCGCTGTGTGATATGGGGGCGGCACATCCGACTCGAGTGGCCGGACGCCGCGACGGCTCGCTCGCCCCGGTAGCCGGACCGGACCGTCTTATCGGCCCCGGGATCGGAGCGGTAATGACTGATTACCGACCGATCACCGTCTCTGACACGATAGTGTGGCGGCATCTTCTCCGTGTAATTCACCGCACGTCCTGACACGTGCCGACACCCCAGTCAGAAGCTGGCTGTGCATACGTGTGCTCCAGTCATCACAGTCTACAGGATGTTTGGGTTGGAGGGGGACGAGGGGAGGGGGAGGGGGAGGGGGAGGGGGAGGGGGAGGGGGAGGGGGAGGGGAGGGAGAGGGGAGGGAGATCCGTCTGGCAGACATCAACTACTTCAGAAAATACGTTTTTGCTAGGAACAAGAAAATATATTCTACAAAATATGCGTATTTGGCGTTTTTGCGATCCTGTGGGCTTCATCAATCTACTCTATTTTGCCTACCCTTAAATTTGCTCGGATCCGTGCTGATCTCAGGGGCTCGTCACCCGGAGGTTGGGCGGGAGGGGGGGGGGGGGGGCAGGTGCCTCCCCGTGCAGAGGCACCCCGCCAATAACTTTTGGGAAAGTGGCGGCTGAGGGGTCCCTAACCACACACCAAATTTGAAAACACTAGGGTCAGCCGTTGCGGAGTTATTGCGAGGAAACACCTTCCAACACCCCCTCACGCGGCACGCGCCACGCACCACGCGCAGGGGTAGTCACCCACGTGAGTCGGCACTGGTCTCAAACAGGGTAGGTTGGATGGGGCTGCTCAGTAAAGAAGCCCGTTTGTCAATCGGACGTGCGGTTGCCGATATATTAGCTTGTCAAAAGCGTCGCCACGGGCCGGGTCGTGCCGGGCTGGGCCTTGACGGGCCGCTCATATTCAGATTTTTCCCATATACCACGGAAAGACGAGCGAGCGCGAAGCGCTCGCTCGTAATAAGAAAAATGCACACGGGCAAGCCTCTTTTACCAGAGCGCGTGAAAACAGTGCGTGTGTGTTTGTGATAAAACCAGTAAGGCGCTGTAGTTGGCGATGAACGAGCGAGCGCGAATGAAATGTATGGGGAATTTCAACTCGATCGGGCAAGTAGTTTCTGAGATACAAACAAGGGTGCGCACGTGCGCACGTGCGCACGTGCAGAGGCACCCACCTTTGACTTGTGGGAAAGTTGGGGCTGAGAGGTCCCTAACCACACACCAAATTTGAACACAATCGGCTCAGCTGTTCCTGAGATACAGAATAGGGGTGTGCACGTGCGCACGTACAGTCACCCCACCCCTGAGTTGTGTGAAAGTGGCGGCTGAAGGGTCCCTAACCACACACGAAATTTGCACATAATCTGCATAGCCGTTGCGGAGTTATTGCGAGAAAATGCTTTTCAATACCCCTCACACGGCACGCGCCACGCGGTGGTAGTCACCCACATGAGTCGGCACTGGTCTCAAACAGGGTAGGTTAGATGGGGCTGCTAAGCAAAGAAGTCCGCTTGTCAATCGGACGTGCGGTTGCAGAGATATGAGCTTCTCAAAAGCGTCGCCACGGGCCGGGTCGAGCCGCTCATAATCATATTTTTCCCATATACCACGGAAGGACGAGCGAGCGCGAAGCTTTGTCGGCTTTGTCGGCCTCGCTTCACTAATGTGGAAATCAATGCGGCGAAACACAGATCAGACAAAAGTAAAGTCAGACTTGATATCGATATATGGCAATTGAGGAAAACCATTTTCATCCAGAATACATATGAATGGCGTTGAATATCACGTGCTGCATTTAAGGTAACAATCATACCACTCTCGGCCGGCATACATTTTCAAGACCTCTGCGCTTTATTTATTTTTTACCTCGGCCTCCGGCCTCGTGCAGAAATCAAGAAACCACATCGGTATTGACAATTTATTTACACCGGCCTCATGCAGTATTATATGAGACCATTCGGCGCGCGGACTCCGCGATATCGCTACGATTTTCCGCCCATTTTCAGTGATTTTCCGCGTCCGCGGCAGCTGAAACGATTAAAAACGCAAGCTAAACGCGCCGAGTGTCCGCTGGCGCGCCTCGGGTAAAAAATAAACAGGGAGACCTCGATTCCGCGGAAAATATGATACCGCCCTCATGCCTATTGTATAACACTACCTGCAGAAATATTGAAGTGCTGTACGACGCGCACCCAGCGTCGGGCTCTGAATCTCGGCATGGTTTTGGTGTTTGTGACCTATGCACTATGCAGGTCAAGCGGATGTCAACGGAGCCCAAAGTTACGGAATACTTGGACCCCAGCGTGATCATGAGCCTCCTGGAGATGGCAGCCGTGAGGAGTGGACTCTGCTCCCCTACCCTACCATGTCCGCTACCATGTGTGCTTAATTCGTCGTGCTGTCAGAGTTCGACAAGCGTTATCTGGCGTCACATCATCTCTGTTGCTGGGTGAGGTGACAAACTTCGCGTGCAGTGCACGTGCAAACATTTTCGAGTGTTTTGTGTTAGACGTTACGTTTAGATAAAAGCAAGGCCATAGATACTGATGCAAGATGCAACTTGCCTGTGTATGTGGAAAACCACGAGTATGTCTCGAGATGTTTTTGCTGGCGCTAATGATGCTATCATTGAGATGCATGACATATCTTATTTGAAACCCACGACCAGTAAAATACAGCGGCTTCCATCTTGTTGAAATGACAGGCGTAGGAACAGGGGGACGATGGCCCCACTTTTCGACCATTTTTCCCTAAAATATTTTTGGTTTGCTTGGTAAGAAAACAAAATTATGGCAAAAGGCTCGCCAAGACGAACAGAGCCAAAACCTGCAAAGAAATGTTCTATAGGGGGATTGGATTTCACTCAAGACGAGATCAAAGTTTCACTGCCCCCTCCCCACTTTTCGTGACGTTCTTACATCCCTGCATAACATATTACCAACCGTGCTCGTCTCCGCAGTCACTTTATCGTATCGTGCCCGTGTCTCCAGTCACTTTATCGTATCGTTCCCGTGTCTCCACAGTCACTTTATCGTATCGTTCCCGTGTCTCCAGTCACTTTATCGTATCGTTCCCGTGTCTCCAGTCACTTTATCGTATCGTTCCCGTGTCTCCAGTCACTTTATCGTATCGTTCCCGTGTCTCCACAGTCACTTTATCGTATCGTGCCCGTGTCTCGACAGTCACTTTATCGTATCGTGCCCGTGTCTCCACAGTCACTTTATCGTATCGTTCCCGTGTCTCCACAGTCAGTTTATCGTATCGTGCCCGTGTCTCCAGTCACTTTATCGTATCGTTCCCGTGTCTCCAGTCACTTTATCGTATCGTGCCCGTGTCTCCACAGTCACTTTATTGTATCGTTCCCGTGTCTCCAGTCACTTTATCGTATCGTTCCCGTGTCTCCAGTCACTTTATCGTATCGTTCCCGTGTCTCCAGTCACTTTATCTTATCGTTCCCGTGTCTCCAGTCAGTTTATCGTATCGTTCCCGTGTCTCCAGTCACTTTATCGTATCGTGCCCGTGTTTCCAGTCACTTTATCGTATCGTGCCCGTGTCTCCACAGTCACTTTATCGTATCGTTCCCGTGTCTCCACAGTCAGTTTATCGTATCGTGCCCGTGTCTCCAGTCACTTTATCGTATCGTTCCCGTGTCTCCAGTCACTTTATAGTATCGTGCCCGTGTCTCCACAGTCACTTTATTGTATCGTTCCCGTGTCTCCAGTCACTTTATCGTATCGTTCCCGTGTCTCCAGTCACTTTATCGTATCGTGCCCGTGTCTCCAGTCACTTTATCGTATCGTTCCCGTGTCTCCACAGTCACTTTATCGTATCGTGCCCGTGTCTCGACAGTCACTTTATCGTATCGTGCCCGTGTCTCCACAGTCACTTTATCGTATCGTTCCCGTGTCTCCACATTCAGTTTATCGTATCGTGCCCGTGTCTCCAGTCACTTTATCGTATCGTTCCCGTGTCTCCAGTCACTTTATCGTATCGTTCCCGTGTCTCCAGTCACTTTATCGTATCGTTCCCGTGTCTCCAGTCACTTTATCGTATCGTTCCCGTGTCTCCAGTCACTTTATCGTATCGTTCCCGTGTCTCCAGTCACTTTATCTTATCGTTCCCGTGTCTCCAGTCAGTTTATCGTATCGTTCCCGTGTCTCCAGTCACTTTATCGTATCGTGCCCGTGTTTCCAGTCACTTTATCGTATCGTTCCCGTGTCTCCAGTCACTTTATCGTATCGTGCCCGTGTCTCCACAGTCACTTTATCGTATCGTTCCCGTGTCTCCACAGTCACTTTATCGTATCGCTCCCGTGTCTCCAGTCACTTTATCGTATCGTTCCCGTTTCTCCAGTCACTTTATCGTATCGTTCCCGTGTCTCCAGTCACTTTATCGTATCGTTCCCGTGTCTCCAGTCACTTTATCGTATCGTTCCCGTGTCTCCAGTCACTTTATCGTATCGTTCCCGTGTCTCCAGTCACTTTATCTTATCGTTCCCGTGTCTCCAGTCAGTTTATCGTATCGTTCCCGTGTCTCCAGTCACTTTATCGTATCGTGCCCGTGTTTCCAGTCACTTTATCGTATCGTTCCCGTGTCTCCAGTCACTTTATCGTATCGTGCCCGTGTCTCCAGTCACTTTATCGTATCGTTCCCGTGTCTCCAGTCACTTTATCGTATCGTTCCCGTGTCTCCAGTCACTTTATCGTATCGTTCCCGTGTCTCCACAGTCACTTTATCGTATCGTTCCCGTGTCTCCAGTCACTTTATCGTATCGTGCCCGTGTCTCCAGTCACTTTATCGTATCGTTCCCGTGTCTCCACAGTCACTTTATCGTATCGTTCCCTTGTCTCCAGTCACTTTATCGTATCGTTCCCGTGTCTCCACAGTCACTTTATCGTATCGTTCCCGTGTCTCCAGTCACTTTATCGTATCGTTCCCGTGTCTCCACAGTCACTTTATCGTATCGTTGCCGTGTTTCCAGTCACTTTATCGTACCGTTCCCGTGTCTCCGCAGTCACTTTATCGTATCGTTCCCGTGTCTCCAGTCACTTTATCGTATCGTTCCCGTGTCTCCAGTCACTTTATCGTATCGTTCCCGTGTTTCCAGTCACTTTATCGTATCGTTCCCGTGTCTCCACAGTCACTTTATCGTATCGTTCCCGTGTCTCCAGTCACTTTATCGTATCGTTCCCGTGTCTCCAGTCACTTTATCGTATCGTTTCCGTGTCTCCAGTCACTTTATCGTATCGTTCCCGTGTCTCCACAGTCACTTTATCGTATCGTTCCCGTGTCTCCAGTCACTTTATCGTATCGTTCCCGTGTCTCCAGTCACTTTATCGTATCGTTCCCGTATTTCCAGTCACTTTATCGTATCGTTCCCGTGTCTCCACAGTCACTTTATCGTATCGTTCCCATGTCTCCACAGTCACTTTATCGTATCGTTCCCGTGTCTCCACAGTCAGTTTATCGTATCGTTCCTGTGGCCGTCGGACGTCTGGCTGTACCTGGCCTCGGTGCTGGTCGGCTTGGGCGCGGCCGTCATCTGGACCGGACAGGGGAACTACCTGACCATCATGTCCGAACCGGAGAACATGTCGCGCAACTCGGGCATCTTCTGGGCGCAGCTGCAGTGCAGGTGTGTGCAGACCAGCGTGCACACCGCGGCCGCCGTGTGGTCGTTTACTGAACTGAGTGCGGGATGCAGCAAACTGCAGTGCAGCCCACGCTGATGCGTCCCATGCCACCCGTGCAGAATGTCTGATGATATTAAAACGTAAACTTTTAGGGATAAGGTGGGTATTTTTGGTAATGAGTCTGCAAGAGTATTCGGGTTTCTGGAACTTTTGCCCCTTAATCTTAATCGGGTTGTTTTAGATGACATGCATTCAAATATTCACGGAAATTGTCTTGGTGTGGCCCTTTAGTTGACTGAGAAAAAGTCCTTATGCTTCTTAAAGGAAATAGTTCACCGTTAAAATTTTCCCAAACACGATTTGATTATAGTTGTTTAATACAATTTATTTTTATATTGTCAAAAATGGCCTTATATCGCGCCGATTCAGGACAGAAGGCCGTAAATTATTATTGTTTATCAAAACTATATGCATACTCTCTGAGTCGGAGTCCTGACGTCACGCGAATGAAGAAAAAAAATGGTGCAGCCAATCAGATTCGAAAGTAGTCGCGTAAGGATAGACTCGCATTAGAGATGTGCCAACCGGCGGCCGTCGGTTCGCTTGCTAGCACCAGCTGCAAGCTGATTGGCTGATAGTATAGACTCTGCCCGGGCTAGATCCAGCACCACATTCTTTCGCCAGCACCGCATTCCTTCGCCAAAAAGTCAAATATATTTGGCTGGATAGTCTTTTCAGTCAAGCAAACTTGCAGATAGGGGTTTCCCAACAAGGGCTACACAACTGCACTATCTCAGTTTAAAACTAATGTTGAAGGTGAACTATTTCCTTTAATCTGAATCTTTCATGTGGAGCTTCATGGCTTTCGTTCTTTTTTAAACATCTAAATTGGCTGTTCACATGCAGCGTCGTGGTGTGATGATTTTCTCCCGCTCCAGACTGGCTGATCTGACCAGTGTTTGGATAAGACTGAGCTGTGTATCGTTACTGGCCATTGGCTGGTTACCGTGTCGGCCCGCACTTCTGTTTAACGGTTATTCTGTCTGGCTACTGGCTGACTATTTGTTGGTCGTCTGTTGCAGCCTCCTGTTCGGAAACCTGTTTGTGTACTTCATGTTCCGCGATGAGACCACCATTCCAAAGGAAACGCGCACAGTCGTCCTCATAGTACTGGCCGTGGTCTGCGGATTGGGTAGGTGGCGCTGATGGAAACGCGCACAGTCGTCCTCATAGTACTGGCTGTGGTCTGCGGATTGGGTAGGTGGCGCTGATGGCTGGCCTTGGGGCTTGTAGGTGGCGCTGATGACTGCATAGTTAGATGAGAGGTGAGAAAAGGAGAGTGGGCCAGTCAGATGCAAACACTCTGCCTTCTCGTTTTGGGGCATTGTTGTGCCATTTTTTTACCGGAGCATAGGGAACGAATGTTCAAGGTCAATAGTCGGATACCTTCAGAACACGCTTATCTGAGAGTAGCAGCAGAATAGGAGTGTAGCAGCAGAATAGGTAGTATCTGCACCACTGCCCGACTTCGCCACCTAGTACTCAAAAATGTTATCTGTGAGTTTGTTTTACATCCAAACGTGGCTGGGTATTTGGCTGACTTACTCTGCAGTCTATCGCGATGTCTATTTCACTGCAATAGCTGCCAGCTGACTTGCAGATGTCTATTTCACTGCAATAGCTGCCAGCTGACTAGTGACTGCCGTGCCGGCCGCTGTGACGGCTCAGTTCTGTCTGCCCCGCAGGCGTAGTGATCCTGGGTCTGCTAAACTGCGCCCCTAAGTACGGCTTTGACGAGTCGGGCAAACCGCGTGAGGCGCCCACCTCGGCTGCTAACGTGACGCCCATGGGCGCGCTGAAGGGAGCGTTCGACCTGTTCCTCACACCGCAAATGCTGCTGCTGTCTGTCACGTTCTTCTACACAGGTCAGTGGGCCCGCGGGGACGGGGACGGAGAGCTGACGTGCGCGCCAGGGCCCTATCGGGGTCGGCCGTGACCCCCCCCCCCCAAACGACTGAAATCGACCGAAATTTGACATTTTGTAATTTGACTGAAAATCAAAGCAACTCTTACTGAGGAAAATTTATATTAAATCAGTTTGTAATGCACAAGGAAAGGAAATCTGATGTTTTCTTGTGTATTTTGTCAAACGTTTTTGAATTTGGCCCCCTCCTTTAACCAATTATTTTTCTTGTTCTGGATCTGCCTGTTGGTAACCTGTTTCGTCTCTCCGCTCCACCTCTCACGCTGTGCCCGTGTTGATCTGTTTCGTCCCTCTGCCCTACCTCTCACGCTGCGCCCGCGTTGACCTGTTTCGTCTCTCCGCTCCATCTCTCGCCGCTGTGCCCGTGTTGACCTGTTTCATCTCTCCGCTCCACCTATGACGCTGTGCCCGCGTTGACCTGTATCGTCACTCCCTCCACCTCTCACGCTGCACCCGCGTAGACCTGTTTCGTCTCTCCGCTCCATCTCTCGCCGCTGTGCCCGTGTTGACCTGTTTTGTCTCTCCGCTCCACCGCTCACGCTGTGCCTGTGTTGACCTGTTTCGTCTCTCTGCCCTACCTCTCACGCTGTGCCTGTGTTGACCTGTTTCGTCTCTCCGCTCCACCTCTCACGCTGTGCCCGTGTTGACCTGTATCGTCACTCCCTCCACCTCTTACGCTGTGCCCATGTTGACCTGTCTCGTCGCTCCGCTCCATCTCTCGCCGCTGTGCCCGTGTTGACCTGTTCGTCCCTCTGCCCTACCTCTCACGCTGTGCCCATGTTGACCTGTCTCGTCGCTCCGCTCCACCTCTCACGCTGTGCCCGTGTTGACCTGTCTCGTCGCTCCGCTCCACCTCTCACGCTGTGCCCGTGTTGACCTGTTTCGTCTCTCCGCTCCACCTCTTACGCTGTGCCCATGTTGACCTGTCTCGTCGCTCCGCTCCATCTCTCACGTTGTGCCCGTGTTGACTTGTCTCGTCTCTCCGCTCCATCTCTCGCCGCTGTGCCCGTGTTGACCTGTCTCGCCCCTCCGCTCCAGGTATCGAGCTGTCGTTTTTCAGTGGCGTCTACAGCACCTGTGTGGGCAACACGCTAACGCTTCCCAACAGCAAGGGCCTGGTGGGCATGTCGGGCATGATGACCGGAGTCGGAGAGATCCTAGGTCAGTGCACAGGGCACAGAGGCGGGGTGCGACGCTCGCACTGAGGCGGGGTGCGCCGTGACACAGGGACCGCACAGGGGCGGTCGGTGCACAGAGCACAAGGGCGGGGTGCGACGCTCGCACTGAGGCGGGGTGCGCCTTGACACAGGGACCGCACAGGGGCGGTCGGTGCACAGGGCACAAGGGCGGGGTGCGACGCTCGTTGCCCCGAGGCCCGGCGTGTCCCACTGATCAGGTCTTAATTAGACATATGTAATTAATTAGACATTATTGGTAATTGGAGAGGGAAGCTATGGCGACATCTTTAACGAGATGACCTCGTGTTTCGTTGCCGGACCTGCGTGCGAAAGGATGCTGTGTTTTGTCCTAATCTGTGTGTCGTTTCGAGTGGAGTAAACCTTGCTAGTATATGTTACGTCATATTGTTGCATGCGTCACACTGTCACATACATCATTTACATATCGGAGATAGAAATATAACGTTAAACACGATTGAAGCGCCCCTGACGTGTACAGCCCCAACTGCTAACTCATTTCTCTGTCAACAGGTGGCGGTACGTTCGGTATTTTCGGCAAGGCTACGACGCGGCACGGCCGGGACCCGGTGGTGCTGCTCGGCTTCCTGTCGCACATACTCGCCTTCTTCCTGGTGTTCCTGAACCTGCCGAACGACGCCGTGTTCGGCAACACCTACTCGGCGTCCTTCATCACCAGCAATGAGTACCTGGCGCTCTTTTGTAGCTTCATGCTCGGCTTCGGGGACGCCTGCTTCAACACGCAGGTCTACTCCATCATTGGTGACCTGTACCGCGACCAGAGCTCCGCCGGCTTCGCGCTCTTCAAGTTCATGCAGGTGAGGAGAGTAGTCTGGGTTCCTCACCGTCTCCTGCAGCAGTGAGTGGAGGTGTTTGAGGCGAGACTGAAGCTGATGCAGGTGAAGACTGAATGGACGCTGGGTCACGCGCCGGACGTAACGGCATGGGTAGGTTTTCAGGTGAAGTGTAGAGCTCTTAGTGCTCGGCGCTCAGCTCTAAAGCTGTTAGTGTTCACGGTTGATATTGTATGGTTTGATGTAACGGTTGTTGGGTGGTTGTAACGGTTGATGGGTGGTTGTAACGGTTGATGGGTGGTTGTAACGGTTTATGGGTGGTTGTAACGGTTGCTGGGGGGTTGTAACGGTTGCTGGGTGGTTGTGACGGTTTATCGGTGGTTGTAACGGTTGCTGGGTGGTTATGACGGTTGATCGGTGGTTGTAACGGTTGCTGGGTGGTTGTAACGGTTGCTGGGTGGTTGTAACGGCTGCTGGGTGGTTGTAACGGCTGCTGGGTGGTTGGGTGAGGAAAGGACGTGGGTTAGGGGTGTCTCAGTGTTGAGTCACCATCCGCGGTTCTGTGGCCCAGCCGGGTTGGCGGCTGCAGTCAGAGGGCCGGTGTCGGCCCGAATGGCTGACTGGTAATGTTGTTTATATCCAGCGTCCTCCGCCGTAGTTGTCGTCCCAATCATGCAGTAACTGTAAGCCTGTACCTACTGTTCGCCCAGCTCAAGGAAATCATCCGTTGTGCATCACATTGCAATTTCCCTAGCCAAGGCGAGTAGCCAGCGCTGAACGACTGCGTCCAACCTTGCCAGTGTTCCTCTGGTGGACTGATCCTTAGTACACCCTCCACGGATACGGATACGTTCACTGCTCCGGTGCCCTACCCCAGGACGCCAAATGACCGACGAGGTGCCGCGCCCTAAAGCCCACATTATTCTCATCATCGCCAAATGGTCAGCGTCGGAGCTCCCTAAAACGCCAATCATCATCATCCGATCATGATCTGCCCCACCCCGCCCCGGCGGCGGCTGACGGTGTCGTGTGTGCGTGTGTGCGTGTTTGTGTCCCACAGTCGCTGTCGGCGGCCATCTGCTTCTTCTACTCGAACCACGTGCCGCTGTACTACCAGCTGCTGATCCTGGTGGTCTTCTCGGTGCTGGGCACCGTGGCGTTCTGGCGTGTCGAGCTGGGCCTGCGCCGCAGCGCCGCCGCCCCGGGTACGTTCGACAGGCGCTGTCGCCAGCTGGCCGCCGCCACCATCGCCGTGGGCCTGCTGGCGGCCCGGGTCTACAGTGGCACCGTGCTGCAGAAACACCCGCCACGGCTGGCAGAGTAGCACGGGGCGGACCTGACACGGGGACACGGGACGGACCTGACACAGCTGACACGGGGACGGACCTGACACAGCTGACACACCTGACACGGGGACGGACCTGACACAGCTGACACGGGGACGGACCTGACACACCTGACACGGGGACGGACCTGACACAGCTGACACGGGGACGGACCTGACACAGCTGACAGTGACACGGGGACGGACCTGACATAGCTGACACACCTGACACACCTGACACACCTGACACGGGGACGGACCTGACATAGCTGACACAGCTGACACGGGGACGGACCTGACACAGCTGACACGGGGACGGACCTGACACAGCTGACACACCTGACACGGGACGGACCTGACACAGCTGACACGGGGACGGACCTGACACAGCTGACACACCTGACACGGGGACGGACCTGACATAGCTGACACAGCTGACACGGGGACGGACCTGACACAGCTGACACCTGACACGGGACGGACCTGACACAGCTGACACGGGGACGGACCTGACACAGCCGACACAGCGGACGGACCTGACACAACTGACACAGCTGACACGGGGACGGACCTGACACAGCTGACACACCTGACACGGGGACGGACCTGACATAGCTGACACAGCTGACACGGGGACGGACCTGACACAGCTGACACGGGGACGGACCTGACACAGCTGACACGGGGACGGACCTGACACAGCTGACACGGGGACGGACCTGACACAGCCGACACAGCGGACGGACCTGACACAACTGACACAGCTGACAAGGGGACGGACCTGACACAGCTGACACACCTGACACGGGGACGGACCTGACATAGCTGACACAGCTGACACGGGGACGGACCTGACACAGCTGACACGGGGACGGACCTGACACAGCTGACACGGGGACGGACCTGACACAGCTGACACACCTGACACGGGACGGACCTGACACAGCTGACATGGGGACGGACCTGACACAGCTGACACACCTGACACGGGGACGGACCTGACATAGCTGACACAGCTGACACGGGGACGGACCTGACACAGCTGACACGGGGACGGACCTGACACAGCTGACACGGGGACGGACCTGACACAGCTGACACACCTGACACGGGACGGACCTGACACAGCTGACACGGGGACGGACCTGACACAGCTGACACACCTGACACGGGGACGGACCTGACATAGCTGGCACAGCTGACACGGGGACGGACCTGACACAGCCGACACGGGGACGGACCTGACACAGCTGACACACCTGACACGGGATGGACCTGACACAGCTGACACGGGGACGGACCTGACACAGCTGACACACCTGACACGGGGACGGACCTGACATAGCTGACACAGCTGACACGGGGACGGACCTGACACAGCTGACACGGGGACGGACCTGACACAGCTGACACACCTGACACGGGACGGACCTGACACAGCTGACACGGGGACGGACCTGACACAGCCGACACAGCGGACGGACCTGACACAACTGACACAGCTGACACGGGGACGGACCTGACACAGCTGACACACCTGACACGGGGACGGACCTGACATAGCTGACACAGCTGACACGGGGACGGACCTGACACAGCTGACACGGGGACGGACCTGACACAGCTGACACACCTGACACGGGACGGACCTGACACAGCTGACACGGGGACGGACCTGACACAGCTGACACACCTGACACGGGGGACGGACCTGACATAGCTGACACAGCTGACACGGGGACGGACCTGACACAGCTGACACCTGACACGGGACGGACCTGACACAGCTGTCACGGGGACGGACCTGACACAGCTGACACGGGGACGGACCTGACACAGCGGACATGGGACGGACCTGACACAGCAGACACACCTGACACGGGGACGGACCTGACATAGCTGACACAGCTGACACGGGGACGGACCTGACACAACTGACACAGCTGACACGGGGACGGACCTGACACAGCTGACACGGGGACGGACCTGACACAGCTGACACGGGGACGGACCTGACACAGCGGACATGGGACGGACCTGACACAGCAGACACGGGGACGGACCTGACACAGCGGACACGTGGACGGACCTGACACAGCTGTCAGTGACACGTGGACGGACCTGACACAGCTGACACAGTTGACACGGGGACGGACCTGACACAGCTGACACAGTTGACACGGGGACGGACCTGACACAGCTGACACAGTTGACACGGGGACGGACCTGACACAGCTGACACAGCTGACACACCTGCCACGGGACGGACCTGACACGGGGACGGACCTGACACAGCGGACACCGTGATACAGGGACCGACACCTCCCAAAATAACCCCGTCGGAGCTAATGACACGTGGCCTGGCCCTTAGGTGCTCAAAGTATCGCCCTCCGCCACTGCCAGCCTGAGTGAGCGTACGGAGGACGGAGGCACGGGTCGTTATATAAGCCGCGCTCAATGGCTGAACGACATAGACAGAGGCCATAAAGGCCATAGACACGTTTCCTGAGCGTTCATACGCACGCACCTCGCCAAAAGCACATAATTGGCCGTGTTATAGCGCGGCGGCATGGCTCCATGCTGGAAGGGCGGTACGCAGTAGTAATTGCACATCTAGTCCGAATGTTTCCACACAAGGTGTCAGAAGGTTTCTATAGAAGGCACTGCAGGTGTGCGTTTGTTTTCTGTTATGAAGAATCTCCGTAGTTTCGGAAATTTGCTGATTATATCTGCATTGGCTGTGATGCATTCATGTTCGGTTGTGGATTGGGCAATGGGCATTAATATATATGTGTGAGTGTTCAGTGGTGAGCGCCGGGTGCCGGGGGGTGTATTTTGTCTTGTTTTGGTGGGGGGGGGGGGGGGGGATTTGCTTTGCAGACGGGTGAGGCGCTCCGTTAACTATGGTTTAGTGTACATGCAGTGGCGATCGCAGTTTGGTTGTTTGTCTTGCCTGTATGGCTGTGCTGTTTGTGGTCGTCTTAAACGTGCAGACAGCGCCGTCTAATGCTTTTGGGTCGGTCTGGCTAAACTCTGGTCTGGTTGGATCGGTCTGGTCTGGTCCGTGACGACTCCTGGATCTGGGATCTGGGTTTCCATTCCACGGCTGGATGACATTGTTTTGTCGGCAGTGATTGGTGGATCTGGGATCTGGGTTTCGATCTCACGAGATGACTAGATGTCGTTGTATGTCGTTAGTCGTACTTACTGGTTACTGACCGACCGGCACGTACCAACACTCCGTACTTTGTAATGTAGGGCATACACGAAATGCTGCTTCATTCATGTGATGGAGTAACTTCAGTTCTATATTTCGTATTTGGATGTTATTCCAGCAATAGCTTGAAGAGGCTTTAATATTATCAGAATTCGAAGCCCGGCTGTTTGGATGGCATTATCGAGTATGTAATGTATCAAACATGATAGTTTTATTCGCAATCAATGACAATGCAATGCAAGTTCCTAAAAAAAACCCAGACGTTTCGACAAACAGGGTGTCTTCGTCAGTGCTAATTATACATATTTATATTATAAAGACATTTAAGTCGAGCAATCACAGTCAGCTTCAGGCAAACTAAGAGAAACACCACTTGCGTATTGATCTAAAATTATAGTTATAACACGTTCCTAGTTTTGACACGTCCCTTCCATTTGAACATCTCCTAAAACTGAACCACAATGCACAGCGCCAGGGCGACAGTGTTCATTTTACGTCTTCCTCTTCAATGCAATTTTCTCTCCAGATTTTGCCCAGGTAAAGAATCCAGGTTTTGTATCTAAGAGAATACGGGCTGTTTCCATAGCTTTTCTGATTGATTTGGACATGCCTTCTTCAATAACGAGTTCTTCCCCATGCTGGTAGTTTTTTACATTTTGCAATGTGTACGATAATTGCATTTGATCGATTATGGTTCCGGACGTCGCGTTTGTGCTCTTTTAATCTTGTCTCCAGTCCCCTTCCCATTTCCCCCACATACGACTTGTTGCATGAGCCCGAACATGGGATATTATACACGACACTGTCACTCCCTGAATTTACAATCTTAGGATGAGCCAATTTTCCTATTTTCTTTCCAGACACAATAGCCACATTGGTGCCGGCAGCGCGAAGGCATGTGGCTATTGGGTCCGCCAGTTTTGAGCAAGGTATTGATATGAACCGACCTTGTTTCTTCTGCTCTTGTTTCCTTTTCTGTTTTTCTTGGGCGCTTCTGTCTCTGATTTCTTCTGCTTTCTTTTTCATCCGGATTATATAGCCTTTTGGTTATCGTCACTTCCGAAAGTATTAAATATATGACTGATATCCTCTTGCAAATGCGGAAGGCCCTTACGAAAAAACAAACAATGACGATCCAATTTTTTTACGCGTTCGTTATGGCCAGAGAAGAAATGAACATAATCTTCCTTATTTGTAGGTTTGCGATATACTGTAAATGTTGCCGTACTTCCACTTCTGATGATCGGTGTGTCCAGAAATGGTATTTTGCCATCATTTTCCATTTCAACTGTGAATTGTATTTTTTTATCTACTGCATTTAGAGCTAGTAGTTTGTCTTCCAGGTTGACGTTTTCTGGAACTACTACTAGTACGTCATCAACGTATCGGATCCATGTGCACCCAGGTCCAATAATGTCTCGGAATTTCTCTTCTTCCAGGCGTTCCATGTAAAAACAAGCAGCTACAGGGCTCAGTGGGGAACCCATAGCCAAGCCGCTTAGTTGTTCATATTCCTGCCCATTGAAGGAAAAGGCATTGGAATGCATGCATAGAGAAATCAATTATAAATACTGGGATTTTGGTAGTGGGAGGGTCCGTTCATCCAGGAGATCGACAACTTTGCATATTGATTCTAAGGCACCTTCAACGGGCACGTTGGTGAAAAGTGAGTTCACATCAAAGCTAGCTAATTTCTTGTTTGACATCATGTTCTTCAGTTGATCCATCATCTCTGATGTGTTTCTGATGTGAGCACCACTGATTGTACCGAGGAGTGCCCTCGTCAGTGGTTTGGCCAGAACTTTTATTCTTTACCTGGGCAAAATCTGGAGCGAAAATTGCATTGAAGAGGAAGACGTAAAATGAACACTGTCGCCCTGTCGCTGTGCATTGTGGTTCAGTTTTAGGAGATGTTCAAATGGAAAGGTCGTGTCAAAACTAGGAACGTGTTATAACTATAATTTTAGATCAATACGCAAGTGGTGTTTCTCTTAGTTTGCCTGAAGCTGACTGTGATTGCTCGACTTAAATGTCCTTATAATATAAATATGTATAATTAGCACTGACGAAGACACCCTGTTTGTCGAAACGTCTGTTTTTTTTGTTGGGAACTTGCATTGCATTGTCATTGATTGCGAATCAAACTATTATCGAGTATGGTTGGCTGTTTTTGTCATTGACTGTAGCTGTGCCGTGCTTGCTTGCCTGCTTTCGTGCTGCTAGTTCTGGCCTCTGGGGTCCCAGCCTGGTTGCGATATCGACTTGACTGGTCCAGCGTGGCTGGCTGTTGCCGCTTTCCTGTTCATTTCCCAAGAGGCTGGAGGAGCTGGTGCCGTGGACACTGAGTGGGACTCACGCTTGTTTTTACTTGGCCTCTGTGCAGCGGGTCAGGCACAATACAGTTTGCCCGTCTACAGTCTACACATTTGTTTTAATAGCGGGCGGGGTGCACGGAAGCAGCGAGGATGCTAAGAATCCCAACTGCTATTCAAGAGACTACACCTCTTGGAAGCGTTTCAGATAAAAACGTGTCGTACAAATTATTGCAACTGATAGGAATGCATGTCGCATTTGGTTCCCATGCAGAGTTTTGTCATTAATTTAGTTTTCTCCGCAAATAGTTTTTCTCTTCTCAAAATTCATTAAATTATGACATCACTAGCAACTTTCGAACACTAGGTCACATCGAAAAACGCGAAAACGGGAAACTAATATTTTCCTAACTTTTCAGCAGAGCAGTTTTTGTGCTTGTTCGCCATCGCAGCATTCCACAGATAAAACACGACTTACAATATATTATATAAATCGAAAGGAATTCACAACTGCCATCCATCTGAGCCGATTTTCGTTGCTAAAATGTAAATAATATTTACACAACTACATACAAGGCTACTTTGCGTCATGGGCATGCTAGGTCGGTTTAGCTAGCAGGAATGTCGGCAGACGACATTCCTGCTAGCTAAAACGCGTATCCGAGCAATCAGGCGCATATCGGCCGATACGACCATTTTCTCTTTAAAACTGTCGCTGGCGTACATTTGGAAACAGGCGTATCGGTAAAAAGGCGTTTCGGGGCATGCCTGGGTCATGCAATTATGTGATGGATACATGCAATTGATGATATACACGTTTGCGACTGCCACTAAATGTTAGGCAAATGCACGTAACTCCCGATACTCCCGATACTCCCGATGCACGTAACTCCCGAGACGGGATGCGGTGGTCGGTCGTGGTAGCGTGCTCACTAGGGCTTAATTTACCTTACCACGCACACCAACGGGGGTCTGCGCCAACTTCGAACCGACGTAACTGGGGGCGGGGGCAGATACCCCCCCCCCCCCAGATAATGAAAACAACAACAACATGGAACTTAGCAACAAGCGGAAAACGGAGTTAGTTCGGTCGTCACATGCTCTAACGAAATTATTTGTCATGTTTAAGGCCAGTCAATATTAAGGTCACGTAAGCTCAAATGTCGGCCATGCTTGGGCGTCGCTTACAAAACCGTCCTTATCACGAGAACACACCCCCCCCCCCCTCAGGTTTTTCGAGGATAGTGGAAAAACGGCGGCGCGCAACGCCGCCGTTTTTGGCACAGCTGTTCGGGCATCAATTGCCCACATAAACAAATACCTCGGGTCATCTCAGGTCAGGTCACCAGACCGGGTCACATGACCTCACCTGAAAAAACTTGTGGTCGTACCACAGTCACAGTTTTTGGATGATCGGTTTTACACTTACAGGATTTCATAAGGTTATATATATATCTACAATTAGTTTATCTTGATTTTTTTTTATATCAGCGACCTAAGGTCGGGTCAACTTCGTGACCTCCCCATTATAAGTCAATAGGGAAATATTCAATTGCTTCCTATTCCAAGGATACGAATGACATCAGTCAAATTCCTTCTGGATCATGTTATCATAGGCTATTCTTGCTGACCTAGGTGCCATTTGTGTTGAGTGACCCCTACAGGGTCAGCCGAGGTCATACGAGGTCACCAACAGTTTTGTCAATAACTCTCGACATAATGATGATAGAGAAGTGAAACCGACACCAATGTGTCTCGTCGAGGCACGTCTTCCCATATGCAACATGACCTACTTGCCCTTGACATGAGGTCAAATTTGAAGTTGACCTAACCTGGTCAACACTAATATGAGTCAAAGCGCCTTGACGAGACAAACACGATGGCATCAAAAGTATTGCCTTGTCGTTATTAGGTAAAAAGTTATTGGTGAAAAACTGTTTTGTAAAAAATAGCCTTTTGATATTTGATGAGCTCTGGAGCCTAAACTATTGACCTGAGCTAAAATCTGAGGACACCTAGGCGATTGCATTTTTCAAGAGCTTTCCATTGTTGGTTTTCTCATTTGTTCTTAGCTATCATAGTTCCTGTGATATCGGGGTTTCTGGAGCGAATTCCTAAAACTGGAAAATCTGACCTTTGATGACCTCTGGTGACCTCAATATTGACTTGAGGAAAAATATCTGAGTACTTTCGAATGTGGTTGTCGAGAGCTTTCGAACGCCTTTGTCGGCGTCTTTCTAGCCCTTTTAGTTTTCGAGTTAGAGGGGGTGTTTAAACATCCCCCGGCACGGCGAAGGTGGCGCCGAGCACCGGCACGGCGCGGGTTAGCATGGGGTTTTGAACTGAGATAGCAGATTTGTAGAGCAGATCGAAAAACGGGTTGTGGTGAAATAATTACCTCGCTACGCTAAGTAATTTCGATACAGGACTTGTGGGGCTCTTTTAGAAGAAGAAGTTTCGGGCGCCCGAAACTTGTTTCGGGTCCTCACAACGGTTGTTTACGTTACAAGCAGCCTGCGTATATATGCCTAAAGTCCGACGTTATTGTGTGGAATAGTTTCCATATCCAAGCTACCATATGCATGACGTCATAATTGTCATGAAGTGTTTTATGTCCATGAAGGAGAAAAGAGAAACATGCAGATTTTTCGACGGATATCCATCTATCGTCCAAACAAATGGCATATTCGTTTTTTGAGCTCGAAATACCCCGTACAACCAAATTTCAAGACAATTTTCAAGGTGACCTATTCCCTTTAAGTGATGCAGTTCGCACCATTGTGTTTGTCTCGTCATGCCGCGTCGAATGATATAAATGGTGACTTAATGAGGTGAAATTAAAACATTGAATTGACCTGAGGTCAGGTCAAGGTCAACCTCATATCATTCGACACGTTTCGTTGAGCTAACGCGATGGTATAGCCCCATTCTTCTGTCTTGATTCATGTGATTGCAGTTATAATAGACTACAGAAACAGTTATTGAAGACAAACTACGCATGACCTTTGGGGTCACCCGAGATGACATCTAGAGCCCACAGGGCGAAAATGTGACGTGGATCTTTGCAGTTGGCACCAGAATGGTGGCTTTGTTGAATATTGGGTAACCTAACACGCGCCGTGGAGGGGGGGGGGGGGGGGGGGGGGAATCCGCCCTGCCCTAAGGCTTTTCGGGGATAGCGGAAAAACGGCGGGGCGCAGCGCCGACGGTTTTTCATACCTGTTGGGAAATCAACTACCCACATTATGTGCAATTCTTGACTTCGAGTCATCTCAGGTCAGGTCACCAGACCAGGTCACGTGATGCCCCCACCTCCAAAAGTTTGCAGTCGTACCACAGCCACAGTTTTAGGTCGATGAGTTTCAAACTTGTAGGACTTCATAAGGTCATAGGTACCTACAATTTGTTTATCTCAGATTTTGTATATCGGTGACCTAAGGTCGGGTCAATTTCGTGACCTCCCATTATAAGTCAACGGGGAAATACTAAAATGCTTCCTGTTCCGAGGATACGCATGATATCAGTCCAATTCTGTCTGGATCATGTTATCATAGGCTATTCTTGATGATCCAGGTGCAATTTTCGTACAGGGTCAGCCGAGGTCATCTGAGGTCACAAACACTTTTTTGTTGTAAATAACTCGAGAATGAAGATAGAGAAGTGAAACCGGTACCTGTGTGTTAGTCTCGTCGAGACATGTCTCCCAATATGCAAAATGACCTAATTGGGTCACCACTTGACCTTGACCTGATGTAAAATTGATAAGTTGACCTTAACTGGTCAACATTAATATGATTATAAGCGCCTTGACGAGACGAACACGATGGCGTCAAAATATTTGCCTTATTTATTATTATTATTTATTATTATTTATTAGGTACAAAGTTATTCGCGAAAAAACTGTTTTGCCATAAACAGCCTTTTTGACATTTGATGACCTATGGAGCCTAAACTATTGACCTGATCTAAAAGTTGATGATACTATGGCCATTGCATATTTCAAGAGCTTTCGATTTTTTTTTGCAGTTTGTTCCTAGCTATCATAGTTCTTGATTTTTTTTTGGGGGGGGGGAGGTCTGGAACAAAGTGCTAAAATTTGGGCACAAATTTGCCTATTTTACCCCCATTTGACCTTGAAGATATTGACCTAGGGTCATGGAAATTTCACAAAACAGTTATCTACAGAACCTCCCTACCCTACAAATTGTGTTGTTGTACCTTGCATGGGGGCGAGATCTTGGGAGAGGGGGGGGGGATCCGACCTGGGATTGTGGGGGGCCAGGCCGGCCTAAGGGGGTCGGCCCAAAGGGGCCCTGGTCGGCCTAAGGGAGGCCCTTGGTTGTCCTGAGGGGCCCTTGCTAAGCATAAGAGGGCCTCTGATAATTACACGCCCTGGAGGGGTCCAGGGCGTGTAATTATCAGAGGCCCTCCATGGCGCGTGTTAAGCCATTTCCTATGGATTTATGGCCATTTTGATTTTCCCCATTGACTTAAAATGTCACGAAATTGACCTGACCCTACGCCACCGATATAAAAAAAACTCCGAGATAGCAGAATGGCCGTGTTGCGATAAGCCAGTGTTGGATATTTATGATTAAATTGTTAGTTTTAAACTAGTAGATTCGAACAATCGCAATATCTTGTTGTTCCGTAAGCTAAAAATACGAGAGAGAAAAAATCCCGTTAAAGTGTCTCGAAAGTCATGTGACCAAATAACGCTCTCTGATTGGTCGTGACGTCACCAGTCGTATTGGGCTGCAGCTGGCCACGGGCCGGCCGTACGCGGCGAGTGGGTGGCGGACGATTGGATCCCATCAGGGGCGCAGCCGGGGAGGGGGGGGGGGCACAGGGGGCACGTGTCCCCTATTTGGCCGAGAGGCCCTCCGGGCCCAATGGGCAGAGGGCCTCGATTTCTCAGCCCAATGGAAGCGGCCGGGCGACTTAAGGCTTACCAGGCCAGAAATTCCTTGTTCGGACTGAGGGGCCCTCAGTAGGCCTGAGAGCCCTCAGTTGGCCCAGGGAGCCCTCTGTCGGATAAGGGGGCCCTTGCGAGGATTAAGAGGGCCCTCGGTCGGCCTGAGGGGCCCTTTCTTCTAGGCTTAAAATGGCCTTTGCTAGGCTTAAGAGGGTCCCCGGTTGGCCTGAGGGGCCTCTGTCGGCCTAAGGGGGCTCTCGGCCGGCCCGAGAGGGTCCTAAGTCGTCCTGAGAGGGCCCTAGGTTGATCGGTCTGAGGGACCCTCGGTAGGCCTACGGGGCCCTTGCTACTAAGAGGGCTCCCAGTCTTCCTGAGGCAACGGTCGGTCTAAGGGGCCCTCCGCTGGCGTAAGAGTGCCCTAGGACGTCTTGAGGGGGCTCTGGGTTGGTCGGCCTGATGGACCCTCAGTTGGCATGTGGGGGCCTGATCGGCATAAGGGAGGCCCTTGGTCGGCCTAGGGGGTCCTCGGTCGGCCTAAGTGGCCCTCGGTCGGCCTGAGTGGCCCTTGATCGGCCTGTAGGGTCCGGTCGGTCTAAAGGGACTCTAGGTCGGCCTAAGGGGCTAAGGGCCCAAGGGGGCCCCCGGTCGGCCTAAGGGAGGCCCTTGGTTGTCCTGAGGGGCCCTTGCTAAGCCTAAGAGGGCCTCCAGTCTACCTGAACAGCCCCCGGTCGGCCTAAGGGAGGCCCTTGATTGGCCTGAGGGCCCCTCAGTCGGCCTGATGGAGCCATTGTTAGGCTTAAGAGGGCCCCCGGTCAACCTGAGGGGTCCCAGTCAGCCTAAGGGGCCATCAGCCGGCCTAATAAGACTAGGTCGTCCTGAAGAGCCCTAGGTTTGTCGGCCTGAGGGTCCTTCGGTCGGACTGAGGGGCCCGAGGTTTGTCAGCATGAAGGGCCTCGGGTTGGCCTGAGGGGCCCTGGGTTGGCCTGAAGGGCCCTCAGTCGGCCTGATGGGCCCTTAGTCGGACTGTGGGGGGCCTGGCCGGCCTAAGAGGGGCCCTTGTTCGGCCTGATGGGCCCCTGGTTGGCTTGAGGAGCGCTCAATTGGCCTCTGTGGGTCCGGTCGGCCTAAGGGGCCCTTGGTTGGTCTAAGGGACCCTCAGCCGGCCTGAGGGAACCCTTGCTAGGTTTAAGAGGGCCCCGGTCGACCTGAGGGGCCCCTCCGGCCTAAGGGGGTCCTCGGCCGGCCTATTAGGGCCCTAGGGCGTCCTGAAGGTCCCTGGGTTGGTCGGCCTGAGGGGCACTCGGTCGGCCTATGGGGATCCGTTCGGCCTAAGGGGACCCTCTGTCGGTGTGAGGGGCCCTTGGTCGGCCTGAGGCGCCCTCGGTCAGCAGGTCAGGTCAACGGAGCCAGGTTGTACTGGCGGAGCCACTAGCGTTGCATAGATGGCGCCACTAGCGTTTTATAGATGGCGCCACTAGCGTTTTATAGATGGCGCCCGAAGCGGTACGACTGGTGACGTCACAGGTTGTCACGTGACGTTTCTGGTTATCCGTTTTTTACCGATGAAAATAAATATGAAGACGTGGTTTAAATTAATTATTTTAAATATTTTCAGTATGAAATCGAATACTTAGATTCTAATTTTGTTATTGGCGAAAATGTCGCAATACGTCCATTGGAGGTAGGACTTAATTAAGTTATGTGAGTTTCAAACTGATCGGTGAAACGCTCTGGCTGTGGCATGACATTTTTTTAGGTTGTGTCATTTAACGTCATCATTTCATCATCATTTAACTAGTGACCTGATCTGAGTTGACCCGAGACCAAACATTTCACAGGATGTGGGTAATCGATAACAGTTGTGTCAAAATTGTAGCGCTGCGCGCCACCGTTTTTTTCTCTCGCTATTCCCGAAAAACCTGAGAGTTGAGGATTCGTGTCGCCGTTAGGCGTGAAAAGCATTTTCCAATATAGCAGCCGAGTCGGAAGGGAGGGGGTGTTCAAATACCTGCCCCCCCGCAGCTGGGCCTGGAGATCTCGAGGCCCAGCCATGCGCGGGTCAGCACTTATCGTGGACGGTCTCGTTCACAAGGAAACGTTGAACGCTGAAATACATATATGCCAAGGTGGAGTTGGAGTTATTTTTTGTTTGGTTTGAGGTTTGAGTTGGAATTGGACGCCCTTGGTTTTTGGTATTAGTAGTTTTTAGATTATTCAAATTATTCTAAATGACCCCAACAAATATACAATGTCTTAAAGTGTCTGTCATTGAATGCTGAACCCCGTGTTTGCGATAACTACTATGTTGGTGCTGGCGGCACCTATTCCACCCGTAGTCTCAGTGCCTTTTTATTTACTTGTCGGTAGGGAATATTTACCTACGGGAGCTTTTTTCACCTTCGCCCTACGGGGGGGGGGGGCTGACAGCCCCCCTGTTAACTTCCAAGCCAAGAAACTTAGAGCAATACGGTAAAACCAGCATGTTGCCTGTCATGAGAGGAATCTAACAGTATGCGATTTTTAGGTTTCAGGTCAACGGATGACCTTCCAGATCAAGTGAATGACCTCGGATTTACCACGTCCAGAACAGCGATTTTGCTCTTCAGAAAACCTCAAAATGAGAAATTGGTAAATGTAAATAAAAAGGCATGTTCTCTAGACCAGTGTTGGCTCAGAAATACAGAAAAGGTAATTATTTGTTCGTATCTTGTCAAAAAAGTCGAGAAAAGTTATTTTAACAAAAATGACGTCATCAGTTTCTTATATATAGGGAGCCATCACTCAGTCAAAAATGAAGATAATGCTTTGCAATTTGGTATGGGTATTGTTCATACTCAGTTCTCTCACATATATTACGGTTTTTCTAACATCTTTGAAAATTTTGATTTTGTGGGGATTCCCCCCCCCCCCAAAAAAAAAAAATTAGGGGTCAAACACCCAAACTATTGACAATCCGAGATTGCCATTTTAAAGAGAATGCCATTTTGTATATTTGGTGAATTGCGTTTGCAATTTGCTTTAAAACTCTGTTTTCTACGATTTTTCAAATATTTATCCTTTTTTTACCAACATGACGTCATCAGAACATGATTATATCCCAAACTACTTAACCAATGTCAATAATTTGTTTTACTGCATACGTATAATTGTTGAAACTCAGCTACCTAAAATTTCAGCAAGATGCGCCGCATGTGTACAAAGTTATTCTTGAAAAACCTCAAGGGGGGGGGGGCTGTCAGGCGAGGGCCCGTAGGGCGAGGGCCCTTGCCCTACGGGGGTCCTAAAACGACCCCCTGAGGTTTTTCTTGCACAACTTTTTAGACATGCGGCGCATATTGCTGAAATTTGCAGTAGCTAAGTATACAACAATTATACGTATGCGGTAAAAATGGCATTGAAATTAGTTGATAAATTTGGGAAATACTAATGTTTTGATGATGCCATGTTGGTGGAAAAACGATAAATGTTTGAAAAATCGTAGAAAACAGAGTTTTGAAGCAAATTGCAAACGCAGTTAAGCAAAGATATAAAATGTAATTTTGTTTAAAATGGCAATCTCGGATTTTAGAAATTTGGGTTTTTGACCCCCAAAATGAACAAAAACTGTTTTTTTTTTAAATCACCGCAAAATCAAATTTTTCGAAGATGCTAAAAAACCGGAATATATGTGAGAGAACTGAGTATGGACAAACCATATTTCAAAGAAATATCTCTATTTTTGACTGAGTGATGGCTCCCTAAGTGTAAGAAATCCATGGCGTTATTTTTTTAATAACTTTTTTGGACTTTTCTGAACAGATACGAATAAATAATTATCTTTTCTGTATTTCTGAGACAAAACTGGTCTAGGAACATGCCTTTTTATTCGCATTTATCAATTTCTCATTTTGAGGGTTTCTGACAGATCAAAATCGCTGTTCTGGACGTGGTCGATCGAGGTCATTAACTTGACCTGGAAGGTCACTCGTTGACCTTAAACCTAAAAATTGCATACCGTTAGATTCCAAACATGACAGGCAACATGTTGGTTCTTACCGCGTTCCTCTATGTTGCTGGGTTTGGAAGTTAACAAGGAGTATTTTTAGGACCCCCCCCCCCCCCCTGTAGGGCGAAGGTGAAAAAGCTCCCGTAGGGCGAGGGTTAATACTGTCACATACCAAAATACTCCTCATAATTTTGGCTGTCGTGCGCAGTGCGACATTTTTATATATCTCGGCATTATCAGCTCAGCTTTACATTTGATAACACAGTGTCATAACAGCCTGTGCCGAATCGAGTTCGAATTCAAATAGATAACAACAGGGTGTTCCACCTAGTTTCTTGTGTATTGTTGCCTGTTGGTGAGCTGATAGCCCATTCAATTATGCCCTGGGAACTCAAGAAAGCGAAGTGCACATGTTTGGGCAAAATTATCTGCGAGTGTAAAACTACCGAAAGGCGCCGCCGCAGCGTGTCGCAGCGTGTCGCAGCGTGTCGCAGCGTATCGCAGCGTGTCGCAGCGTGTCGCAGCGTGTCGCAGCGTGTCGCAGCAGCGTGTCGCAGCGTGTCGCAGCAGCGTGTCGCAGCGTGTCGCAGCGTGTCGCAGCGTGTCGCAGCGTGTCGCAGCAACGTGTCGCAGCAGCGTGTCGCAGCGTGTCGCAGCGTGTCGCAGCGTGTCGCAGCAGCGTGTCGCAGCGTGTCGCAGCAGCGTGTCGCAGCGTGTCGCAGCGTGTCGCAGCGTGTCGCAGCGTGTCGCAGCGTGTCGCAGCAGCGTGTCGCAGCGTGCCGCCGCAGCGTGTCGCAGCGTGTCGCAGCGTGTCGCAGCAGCGTGTCGCAGCAGCGTGTCGCAGCGTGTCGCAGCGTGTCGCAGCGTGTCGCAGCGTGTCGCAGCGTGCCGCAGCAGCGTGTCGCAGCAGCGTGTCGCAGCGTGCCGCAGCGTGTCGCAGCGTGTCGCAGCAGCGTGTCGCAGCGTGTCGCAGCGTGCCGCAGCAGCGTGTCGCAGCGTGTCGCAGCGTGCCGCAGCGTGCCGCAGCAGCGTGTCGCAGCGTGTCGCAGCGTGTCGCAGCAGCGTGTCGCAGCAGCGTGTCGCAGCGTGCCGCAGCAGCGTGTCGCAGCGTGCCGCAGCAGCGTGTCGCAGCGTGTCGCAGCGTGTCGCAGCGTGTCGCAGCGTGTCGCAGCGTGTCGCAGCGTGTCGCAGCGTGCCGCAGCAGCGTGTCGCAGCGTGTCGCAGTGCGGTGTATTATGCGACTGTGACCGCGATCGTCCTGTAGACAGCCCGCTGAACCTTACGCTTTCTGTTGCTCCAACCTTTCTCAATGATATCGACACAGTCTCCGAGTAATATCTCCCAAGTATCGTTACTAAACACGCTGACACATATTGCCGCTGTGACTGTCTGCTGTGCCTCGGGCATGGTCGACTGGTCGTCGCATCATCATCATCATCATCATCATCGCATGTCGCATTATCAACATACTCACCGTCTCGCACTGCAAAGACTGAGTGGCTGACCCGTGCCCGCAGTCTCCGCAGTCTCCGTCATTGTGTCATTGTCTCCGCAGTCTCCGTCATTGTGTCATTGTCTCCGCAGTCTGCGTCATTATTGTGTCTGATTGTCACATCAGACGCCTCTGATGAAGTTGCTGCATCACTGACGTGTGTCTTTGATGAAGTTGCTGCATCACTGACGTGTGTCTTTGATGACGTTGATGCATCACTGACGTGTATCTGATGACGTTGATGCATCACTGACGTGTGCCTTTGATGACGTTGATGCATCACTGACGTGTGTCTTTGATGACGTTGCTCCATCACTGACATGTGTCTTTGATGACGTTGATGCATCACTGACGTGTGTATTTGATGACGTTGATGCATCACTGACATGTATCTGGTGCCATTGTCTCCGCAGAGGTCACTGCTCGAGATGACACCAGCTGTGTTCCTGCCGACGCCGGTATCACCGACATGGTGACGCAGGAGTAGCGGCGTCACCGCCGCGGTGGTGACACAAGAGAAGCCGGCGTCACCACCGCCGACTCGGCCGACACGGCTGACCCCGGCCGGCGCAGCCCGACCCGGCCGCTATGACCCGGCGTGTGTGGCCTGCGGTCAGACTGCGGTCAGACTGGCGCCTCGGGCACGGTCTGCAAGGACTGGGAGGAGCGGGCGGCGGCGGCAGCTCAGGGACTGGGGTCGCCGCCGGTCCGCTGAGCTGGACTGGGAGGAGCGGGCGGCGGCGGCAGCTCAGGGTCTGGGGTCGCCACCGGTCCGCTGAGCTGGACTGGGAGGAGCGGGCGGCGGCGGCAGCAGCAGCTCGGAGTCTGGGGTCACCGCCGGTCCGCTGAGCTGGCACTCTACACTGTTCTGCTGCGCTGTCAACAGCCCAGAACAAATCCCAAAAATGGCGCCATAAAATGTATGCAACATCTAAACTGTGAAATGAAAACAGCACATCAAGGGTTTAACGTCAACATTTTATGGAAGTTTTGGAATCACTGGTGCATTTGATATATTAGCCGTTTTTACGAAGGATTTTACGGTTGGGGCGTTTGGGGCGATTGGGTCTATAGCTCGTAAGAACAAGGCTTTTCCCGGTTATTTTTGGTATCAATCGCAATTTTATGAATTCATGAATAAGTATATGCTCTTACAATGCAATATTTACCGTTAGTTTGCTTTGAATATTCAAATTCAGGAGCAAATCTGGCAATTTTGTGTTGTGTTAGTTCTTTCTACAAAGCATACCGCAAACGCCCTAAAAAGAGGCTAAAAGTATACTAGTATACTAGCTTTGATTAAATAAAATACGCAATTGACAGTCAGTTAGGGCAAAATTGAAGATATTAATGACAAAGAAATATAATATTATGATGAAAAATGCAATAAAATGTCAAAAGCATAGACAGGCGTCGCTCCGTATTCATCGTCGCTCCGTCCCGCTGAGATCGTCCCATTTAGAGCGGTAACTTCGTTGGTTTCTGAAAACCGGAACAATCCTTACTCATTTATTTAAGCAACGAATCACACCAAATGTTCTTGATTTGATCAATTGATTAATTGATGAATCTCATAAAAAGCTGAAAGAACCTCAGAAAAAGCACTTATAAACCCATGAAACATGCGGACTTTCTGCAGCCACTGGTACTGAAAACTCAAAAATGGCGGCTCTAGATCGAACAGACGGCATGGCTGGGCGCAGACCACGGCTCTGCACATGCGCAACGTGACGTCAGGAGACCGGCTGGCTCGTCGCCATGGTAACGGGCCGGCTGGCGCCGGAGTCACGTGGTCGCCATGGTTACCGGGCGGCGGCGCCTGCGCGGAGCCAGCGCAGAGCCGGAGCCAGCATTCTCGTCATCTTACAACAAATGATCAAAACGAAATCGTTAATTAGCATTAATCCTTGCTGAAATAAACTATTATTCCTGAAAATCATGGCGTTGCAAAATATGACCATTTCCCGAACCCCGCACATCCGGGATTCGAGCAAGATGGAGTCTGACCAAACGCCCCAAACCACCACAGCCATCTGGCATCACCAGAGCTAGTTTAAGATGAAATTGTTAATTTTAGGTAAACTATGGTGTTATCATTAAAATGGAATTTCCAGAAAATGCATTTGTTCATAAAGTTGCGATTGATATAAAAAAAAAATCACTGGGAGAAGCCGTGTTCTTACGAGTTATAGACCCATTTACCCAAAACGCCCCAGTCGCCCCAATCGCCCCAAAACCCCAAACGCAAAATCCTTCGTGAAAACGGCTATTGTTGCATTTGTTGTGGTGTTTGGGGTAACAAAAGTCAAGTGTTTCATAATTTTGGCAGCAGCGTTTTCTATTTCGTAGACGTACACGTAGTGATGTTATTGGCCAGGGACTGTACTGGTGACTTGTGGCCAGGGACTGTACTGGCCAGGGACTGTACTGGTACTGGTGACTTGTTGGTCATGGCTTTATTCCTACCCATTTGCTTTGACTGCCGACTGGCGCCTTCTTACCTGCTTTTGGAGGGTTATAGTAGTGCGGCTATGTATACTGACTGTGGTCTGTAGTCTATCTAATCTGTTGACCACTTTTGCGGTCAAGAATCCGCTCGGCTTCATTCTCACTTTCGCTGGCAAGTTGCCGTTTGCCTTGTATTTGAAAATTGCATGTATAATGTATATTCCTGATCTTGATCGAGTGAAGGGAAAGCTAGTGTAGTTTTGAGCTTGATATTAGTCGGTATGTGTTGTTCCGATTCCATCTTGGCTGGACGTGCGCTCACCACGAACGATTGTCGAGCTTTATCGAGTTAAGTTACCAGCTGCACAGGTGTATACGGGATCAGACTGTTAAGTTACCAGCTGCACAGGTGTATACGGGATCAGACTGTTAAGTTACCAGCTGCACAGGTTTATACGGGATCAGACTGTTAAGTTACCAGCTGCACAGGTTTATACGGGATCAGACTGTTAAGTTACCAGCTGCACAGGTGTATACGGGATCAGACTGTTAAGTTACCAGCTGCACAGGTGTATACGGGATCAGACTGTTAAGTTACCAGCTGCACAGGTGTATACGGGATCAGACTGTTAAGTTACCAGCTGCACAGGTGTATACGGGATCAGACTGTTAAGTTACCAGCTGCACAGGTTTATACGGGATCAGACTGTTAAGTTACCAGCTGCACAGGTGTATACGGGATCAGACTGTTAAGTTACCAGCTGCACAGGTGTATACGGGATCAGACTGTTAAGTTACTAGCTGCACAGGTGTGTACGGGATCAGACTGTTAAGTTACTAGCTGCACAGGTGTATACGGGATCAGACTGTTAAGTTACCAGCTGCACAGGTGTATACGGGATCAGACTGTTAAGTTACCAGCTGCACAGGTGTATACGGGATCAGACTGTTAAGTTACCAGCTGCACAGGTGTATACGGGATCAGACTGTTAAGTTACTAGCTGCACAGGTTTATACGGGATCAGACTGTTAAGTTACCAGCTGCACAGGTGTATACGGGATCAGACTGTTAAGTTACTAGCTGCACAGGTGTATACGGGATCAGACTGTTAAGTTACCAGCTGCACAGGTGTATACGGGATCAGACTGATTCTTGTAGCCTGGAACAGGGTGTGTACAAATCGGGTGTGACCACATTCCTGAGGGATGGGACCTACAAGATGGAATGATGGAGCCCAGATGTAATGGATCATATAGCTCTTTTTATTGTGTGCGCACGGGCCCTGTGTCTTGTAGGTGCTGATTATTGTAGAGGCAATGATATTGCAGGGCCGAAGACATTTCAATAGGGTGAATGGTCTTGCTAGATGTTTAGCTCAGGCGCTCTTGTCGGCAGACAGCATGTCTTTTTACCTGTACTTTGTAATCTTCCATGAACACTTATTTACAGACATTGTAAGATAGAGATGGTTGAGGTTCTTTTTACTTGGTCTATCAAAGCATAATCAAGTAGTTCGGAGAAGAAAAAAATATGTTAAATTACTTTCGGGATGTTGAGTAAGTTATATCGCTTTATCATTGTTGAAAAGTATATGACAACTTCAGCTAGTTACGTACTAAAAAGACATTATTAAGCATGAATAGTGCATGTTTCCGCCTTTATTATTGGGTATTTTGTATTATTGTATGTCTTGTCTATCATATCGATCATATATTACCAGCCACACATCCCTGTTCCTTTCGCCACGCCCGTGTGAGTGGAAGCACAGTCTTCCTGAACCCTGTGTAACCGTCGCGTCGGCAGGGTGTTTCCTATCGTCATTTGAGAGCTGCTGGACCAAAACCAGCTCTGAAACTAAACCGTGCCGTCAGCTCTAAACGGGCGCCGAAGTAGCCCAGCCGCGGATCTCGTCTGCTGGCGGTGTATAGCATCTGACGTCATGGGGGTCCGCGAGCAATCGACCACACTTGCCGCAGGATTGGGGCCATTTTTGAATCCATGCCGCAAAGAACCACTTATACAAGATATTGATTAATCGAAAGCTTCTGCAGGCTGCTGTTCGGAGGTCCTGTGTGTTGTGTGGATTTTAAACTGTCCGCAATCGTTTGGGAGGTCTTCGTCTGTGTTAAGCTGACTGAAGCCCTCAAATAGATGGAGTGTAAAACGACGTTTTCCGGTTGGTGCCAAATTATCAAGGATTTATAACTTAACCCTCAGAACGTTTGGCTAAACGATTGCTGCCTCGTCGTATTCGTGTGCATATAGTTTGCCTTCGTTTCACAGCTATTCCGGTTTGGGTTCAAAATGACGCATCCCTAAATTTCTGGGACCCTAATCTACATGTGCACAAATCCACAATCGACACATTTAGCTACGATTTTTGTCTCCTCCCTTCTCTCCTTTCATTAGCTGGCGGTATGCGTATGTATGGTATGACAGATTTCCCTACGATTGTCATGTAATACTGACGGGACGTGTGTGCGCCCGCGTGTGTGCGTGTACTTGTGCGTTTGTGTGTGTGATTGATGAGCCATTAGTGTAGTTTCTTCCATATGCTCGCTAAAAGGATCCCAGCCTGGAGTAACCCAGCCCGGCTCGCTAGAAGGTAGAAGGTAGTGGGCATCTTTTAGGTCATCGGAGCGTGCGTAGTGATATGTTAAGACATCTATTAATCCTTTTATGATGCTGCCCCTTTGGCAGTTTAAATATCTTGTTTTTGTATATTTTTTTGCGGAAGCCACTCCATAGAAAAGTCTCCAAAGGCTCATATTAGGAACAGAATCAAATTCTGTATTGAGCTGAGTTTTGTATGCATGTGGGAAGATTAAGCACATGTGGAAAGATATTATGTGCTGAACAAAAAGGAAGTGTGTGGCAGTGTCTTTGTCTCCAGTATAATTGTATACTGTGCACCTTTTCCATCTAGGTCTATTGGTCGATCGGCGTACCATGCGTAGGAGGACAAATTCCCAGGTGCTTTGACCTTGCTCAAATGAACTTGCAATGTTCTTACTCGGCTGTCACCCTGTCCAGGGTATTCTTCCATCGACCGAGTCATGCACCATATCTCCTGTAAGTGTTGGCGTCTTACCATGCTCAGTATCTACATAAATTGTGAAGCTTGGGACGGTTATCCAACGAGCCGTACACAGCTCTGTTGGTTTTCCATGTGCGCAACGACTGTGCCAAATGGTACCTCTTTCGTGTATATCGCCAAATCGGGTGCTTGCTCTCTGCAGTGACTGGAATAATGGTAGCATTTATCGTACCCGATTCATTGTACGGCTGTTTGCGTGGTATATGTAGATAGTGGTGAATTAATCCTGTATTGGCTCGGCAGAACTGAATATACTTCATGATCAAAGATGTTTTTAAAAACATTTTGAGTCCTATTCACTACCTGACGCAAAATGATCCTGCTCTCAATGACACCGGTGTTGCTCTCAATGACACCGGTGTTGGTCTCAATGACACCCGTGTTGGTCTCAATGACACCCGTGTTGGTCTCACTACTGACACCCGTGTTGGTCTCACTACTGAAACCCGTGTTGGTCTCACTACTGACACCCGTGTTGGTCTCACTACTGAAACCCGTGTTGGTCTCACTACTGACACCCGTGTTGGTCTCACTACTGACACCGGTGTTGGTCTCACTACTGACACTCGTGTTGGACTCAATGACACCCGTGTTGGTCTCACTACTGACACCCGTGTTGGTCTCACTACTGACACCCGTGTTGGTCTCACTACTGACACCCGTGTTGGTCTCACTACTGACACCCGTGTTTTTCTCAATGACACCCGTGTTGGTCTCACTACTGACACTCGTGTTGGTCTCAATGACACCCGTGTTGGTCTCACTACTGACACCCGTGTTGGTCTCACTACTGACACCCGTGTTTTTCTCAATGACACCCGTGTTGGTCTCACTACTGACACCCGTGTTGGTCTCACTGACACCTGTGTTGGTCTCACTACTGACACCCGTGTTGGTCTCACTACTGAAACCCGTGTTGGTCTCACTACTGACACCCGTGTTGGTCTCACTACTGACACCGGTGTTGGTCTCACTGAAACCCGTGTTGGTCTCACTACTGACACCCGTGTTGGTCTCACTGACACCCGTGTTGGTCTCACTACTGACACCCGTTTTTTTTTCTCGTTTTTTCATAATATATTTTCCATTTTCTGTTCACTCAAATATCACACAAGCAACAGTAACTCTCCACGTTAAAGCCTCATCACACATAATGGTTTCCTTCAACGTGCGATGCACCGCCAATACATCGCTACATCGTTCGTCGGTCACACTCTGCTACATATCAACAAAGGCCACATCAAACCTCTACACACCGCCAACAATGCAACAACAAGTTGCACACAACAATAAAACAAGAGCCCGTATTACCACAAATGCAGTGCAGCGATCATTATAGTACGCTTCAGGCGCTCATAGTCGACTTTTTTTTCCTTTTTTTTCCCGGAACGGCCTATAGCCATTTTTCGGGGAGGGGCAATGACCTCTGGCAATTTGCCAGGCAAAAACTACGTTAACCGGTTTATGTGACCCGGAGCAAACTAGGGACTAGGGCAGCTATTTTACGTTACTAATTACGTTAACCGGTTTATTTGTACCCGGAAAAATTATTTGTTCAAAGTAAATATAATATCTAACATTACGTTAAGTATTTCGTTCAAGGTCAAATATAATATCTAGCATTACGTTAAGTATTTCGTTCAAGGTCAAAAATAAGTAAAACACGAGACACACATACATACATATTTTTATTACATACACTTGAACAGTGTCAGTGTTGGTGGAGCCGTGGGGGTGCCGTCATTGCAACAACGGGAGACTGTTGCCAGTCTCCCTGGCTCCGGCGCCTCGGCGAGACCTGGTTGTGGGGTGTATTTAGCTGGGCGAAAAGTCCTGAATAATAAAAAAAAGCAGCGTCTAAGGCAAAGAGAAAAAAAACTGCGCGGTGGGCCAAAAATGCGCAAGGCCAAAAATCCCTGTTATATTTGTTTAGCTAAACGTGTTTGGTAGAGATAATCTAAGAGGGGACCTATCAATTCAGGATAACTATCACCTAACAGTGTAAAACAGTTTGACGGGGTGGATACTGCACCGCAGCGCAGCGGACACCGCACCGCAGCGCAGCGGACACCGCACCGCAGCGCAGTGGAGTGAGCACCGCACCGCAGCGCAGCGGCCACCGCACCGCAGCGCAGCATCGGCATCTGTGATCGGGGGCGGGTGTTCATCAATCCGCCGCCAACGCAAAACCGCTCATCTACCATCGACGTCCCATCGCAGAAATCCCCCACCAAATCAACCACGTCACGAACAGCCACGCACATAACCCTTCGCCGCGCGGCCGATCCAGCAGGGGGCCCCCGCAACAAGACACCGGCAGCCAACACGCAACCCCACGTCGGCAGCAACATGATTTAACATACTGCACCGCAGCGCAGCGGACACCACACCGCAGCGCAGTGGAGTGAGCACCGCACCGCAGCGCAGCGGCCACCGCACCGCAGCGCAGCATCGGCATCTGTTATCAGGGGCGGGTGTTCAACCTGGCTTAAAAAAAAAAAAAAATGAAACTATGAGGCAAATAAGACAAGGGGTGTTAGGACTGTTGTAACGGCCCCCTCTCGTCAGTGGCTGTTGGTGGATGCAATGGCTGCACCCCACCAGCTTCGGCAAAGATCAGAGGTAGACGGCAGAGGTGATATTTGAAGCAGTAGACACGCAGCAGTAGACACACAGAGGCCAACTCCGGTTCACTTAGCCAATAGAGAGTCAGGTCACAGGCAGAGTGCCACGTAAACAATAGTTACTGTATCGCCAAAAGTAGAGTGTCCAAGTGGCGGAGGCAACAGAGAGACGAGATGTTAGCGCGACTCGGTCCAGCTTCGAACTGGCTTACCTCCCTCACTGCCGGCCAGAGAGCCGTTTTATACTCAGGCCAAAGGTCGCTTCTGACGTCATTAGATACCGGCGCTAGCCGGTTCTAACTAGTCGTCGTCCTTAGCAACAGTGGCTGGGCACCGCCCCTCTGACGCCGACAGCGAGCGAGGTCAGTGACAGCGAGCGAGGCCAACTAGATGCGTGGGATATCTCTGCTCCCCAATACGCCCTATCACTGACAGTTTTATGGTTTTTGCTCCAAGTCTCTCACTAGTCTCTGACAGCTCGACTCGAGGCAGAGCTGCTCGGTCGTCGTTAAGAAAATACCCAACATATACACGTGTCACATGCCGTGCGTGTGATGGATAGCCTGGGCTGCGGGAGCCCGACATTGTGGCGCCAACGAAACGATATGGCGCAATGCGGAAGGCACAGACAGCGGCTAAAACGAAATAAGAAAACTGTCTTACAGCTAACTAACTAATACAGAGCACGCAGAGCTAGGGCTAATCCCATCCCAACTAGGGCTAATCCCAATCCCGGCTGTTACAACACCTCCCCCTAATGAAAACAAGCATTTTTGGTACACTAGAAGAGACGAGAGAAAAAAAATGCTCGCTCCCGATGCCTGAAGGGCAAAGGGAGACAATACCAACACCCGCGACGCAAGGGCGGTGAAACAACACCCATCAGGGTTACAAAACCCACACTAACACTGGGCGCACGCGTGGAAGCGTGGCCATGGGAGCCACCGGAGCCGCGAGTGCTACGCGGCACGGGGTGGAGCACGCGCAGCAGCGACGACGGGCCAGTCGTCGGAAGAGTAGGTGCCTCACACCAGGGGAGATAATCGGGCGACCGGACGCACATCAGGTAGTGTGGTCATGGTCTGGGCCGAGGCGGCAGATGGAACAGCACCACGTGTCGGTGCTGCGTCCTGCCCGGCGAATGGATGTAGGCTGTGCAGAGCGTACGGTGGCATGCCGTACTCATGGTCAACCGGCGGCGTTGGCGGAGGCGAGACCATCGGTATCGACTCCTGCAGTTCGATGGCTGGCTCAGGGGGCACAGACGTGGGGGCGGGGCGAATCACAGGGAAACGGGGAAAAGCATAGTGACCTCGGCTCGGGCAGCAATGCTTAATCATAAAGCAAAGACAGCAAATGGTCATGATGCCAATAACAATGAGAAGCAGCATTGTTTTGGAAAACACCGAGGGGCTATCAATCTGAACTTGCTCAAGTGGGAGGGCTTCCAGGCGATTAAAATAAGCGTCAGCGTTCATGCCAGTCAGGTGCAACGGGGGAAGGAGGGAGACATTACGGGTGGTGATGTTACGCAAGGTATCAGACCACTCCGGTCGCCAGATTGGCAAGGAGTTATTGTGATACAGTGCATCAGGCCGGAAAGCAGGGAGTTTTAGATGCGTCTCACTGGCGTAGTAGGGAGGCAGGTAGAAGGAATCACCGGAAGCGGAGCATTCAATTTTGAGGGACACAATGTCGACGGCTTTGGTGATATATAGCGTTTGACTGTTCTGTGGGGAGGCACAAAAGACAGTAATTTGAAATGGAGGTCTGGAGACCACTAACCACTGACCTTTGGTCAGATAGTAGGCTTTAGGCGCGTCGTTTGAAGGCTGTATTTGCGGAGAACAGAGGGACTGAATTGCGGCGGAGTCACGTCGAAAGAGGGCGGTGACACAGGACGTTGACCCAGCGGTGGAGTAGGCAGGTTCATGTAGTGGGCAGAAGGGTTGACGGGCAAGGATGCAGGTCTCAATCTCAGACTGTTCGGGCTGGATATAGTGTTGCCGATTTTCTGACATCAAGAGATATCGAGGCTCGTTGGGATAGTAACTTAAAGAGACATTGTGATGATGCATAGGTACTTGGTAAGGGAAGAAGCGATACATATCGAAGGCATGAAGCGTATGAAGTAGGGGCACGTAGAACAAAACGTGATATGCATCTTTACCTTCAATCAGTTTGGTTTTGACCAATCTGACGTATTCGGCAGTTTGCTTGGTATCAAATGGCAAAGCGAAGTTAGTCGGCAAGTTTTTGTTGATTCTGCGGAGGATGCGTACAAACTCCACTCCAGGGATGAGTCCTTTGTGAAGTATGCCGGCTTGGGCTAGGGCAAGTTTGTGCGACAACATGTTAAGTTCTGAATAGAGGCGTTGAATGCTCTGTGTTACCCTGAGAACATTGGTGGTTACCTCAGAGACATATAGAGATGTATCAATATCCGCGTTGTTCTCACGGACTGTCTCAGTTAAATCATGGAATGCCTTAGTCATAGAGTTTACAGCTTTTGTAAGAGAGCGGAGGGCAAGACGTTTTTGTTGGTAGAGACACGCGTAGCGTTCAGAACCTGAAGGGTACCATTGAATTTATGAGCGATAGCAATGTCCTTTTCGTTGACAAGTTTTAAGTTATTCGTGAGATGCTTAATCTCGCTTTCAGTTGCTGTGCCAAACAGGGATGACATGACGTTTCCAATGCCATTAATTAAACCTCGCTTCCGCCTGAGGGGCAGGGTCTCGGGTCCAGATTGCGAGGGGCCTTGGTATGATGGAGGGTACAGGATGTCGCTGAAGGTATGGGAGACATCGGAGCCCTCGCGTCGCAGTTGGCTGACGGCCGAGTCTAATCGCTGCAGCGAAACTTTCAGCATTGTCCGACGCCTGTTATTGGAACCGCTTGTTCTGTTAGTTGCTAGTTGGGACTTGATCAATTGGGATATATTATTCAGTCGCTTGGTTGATTGAGCCAACAGGGTAATTTGCGCGCGATATGGGATCATGTTAGTGGTGACGGTAACTGCCCATGAGCTATAGCTTGGGTATATTTTACCGACGGGGATGAAGAGATGCCCGGGGTCAGTTGGGGTAGGTTCCGATGATGCATGGAGCATCAGGGCGAGCCAGCCAAAGGGTGCGATCGTCGGGAGCCGCATGGTCATCGCCTGTAATGACAGAAATACGCATTAGTCAATGTCTGGAAACAGAAGCTTCACACAAATCAATAACACACAGACTTTTGGGTACCAGTCGAGCAGATCGTCAAAGTTAGCCAATGCTGCATTTCCAAATGTTTGCTGGATAAGGGCGACATTTGGGGCTGCTGTCCCGTTAGACAAGCAGTCTGAGTCATACTGGATCCTTGGTCTCTTGTCATTGTCGTTAGTCCGCTCATCAGATGAGTCATTTTGCCTTTTTGGTACGTACCTTTGCCTGGCGTTTGCGTACCTATAACCTTCGAGAGGAGCATTAGTGTCAGCAGGGTCAGGCAGGGGACCTTGCGACCTGAGGAAGTATCTCCTCTGTGGCACCGACGTTGGTGCTGTGCTCCTCTGTGACAGCGGTGTCAGCTGGCCGTGCTCGCCACCTTCCGGTCAATGTGGCGAGAAGACTGCGGGGCTGGCGGTTGCTGGTGAAGGCTGTAGCGGACTTATATGTTCTGCTGCTTTTTGCATTCTTTCTGCTTCTGTTTCCACTTCTTCTCCTACAGCAGCTCCTCTCATCTGCTGAACTCCAGGATTAGATGACGGCAGTAGGTAGTCGTCCGTTGGCTGCATCGTCTGAGCTGGCTGCGACTGACCTCCAGTGGTATACCAAACCTGGTCACTGAAGGGCAGTCGTGTGGCTCGCAGCGGCTGTTGACGGATGGGCCGATCTTCTGGCCTGATACTTACCTGTACAGGGTTACGAACTGAATCGTATGTCCTGTCCCACGCGTCGTTCGAATCCCGATGGCGAAGATTTTCTGAGTGCACTATTTTTGTTTTCCCTGTTCGCATGTTTTTGATGCAGTAATTTTCTTCTCCCAATTTAGATACAATACGGAAGTAGTTTTTTCCAATAAAGTGTAAGTTTAGTAGAGTTACCTGGTTGTACTGAAGGGTCGAAATAGAAAATCAAGTCACCAGGCTTGAAATTGGACGTAGTCGCTGATTTCTGAATGAGTGATTTGTTGTGGTCCCTGGTCTGTTGTATGTTGTTTGCGACATGAGTGTATGCGTTGTGCAGGTGTTCAAACATGACAGGCACGTAATCTTCCCCAGAGTAGCGAAGACGGGGCTGAAGTAGCGTGTCTACAGGTAGCACGGGGTCGCGTCCATACATAACAAAGTAGGGAGAGTATTTTGTTGACTCATTCTTACTCATGCGATAAGCGATGGTCTGATCTTCACTGATTTGTTTTTGTATCATCTCGTTCATGCAACGGTGAAAGCGTTCTGTTTTACCGTTTGATTGAGGATGATAGCTTGATGTCCGAATCCTTGAAATTCCTAACTCTTTGTTCACCAGATCTAATAGTGCATTGCAATATTCTGTTCCCTGGTCGCTAATAATGAGCCGGGGACATCCATGGCGAGGGATGAATTCACTCAAGAGAAGCTGTGCCATGGTGTTGGCAGATTTATCTGGGATAGCGTATGCCTCGGGCCATCCGCTAAAATGATCCACTATAGTGCAGACATATTTGTTTCCTTCGTCTGTGACTGGAAATGGGCCACATATGTCAATTCCTACTATTTCCATGGGTGCGGTAGGCATCGGCATGTCCTGCATAGGACGTCTCTCTTTGCTCAGTTTCTTTCGCTGACACGTTTCACAGGACTGAACGTACTGTATTGTGTCTTTTAGAAGATTAGGCCAATAGTATGATTTCAAGATTTTGTCAGTTGTTTTCTCTATGCCTAAATGACCTCCTAAGTAACCATCATGCGCTCCTTCAAGAACGATTTTCCGATAGCTTGGCGGGATAACGAGTTGCATGCGAGTTTGTGGTCTGGTTTTTGTACCTTTTTCAACATGATACAAAAGATCATCTTCGAAACAGTATTTTGACAACAACTGAGGATTTGGGTCTTGAGCCTGTAGTTCCGAAATAATAGTTTTCAGTTCATCATCTGCAAGCTGAGCTTGTCTTAGTACGTTTTGATCAAAATTGTGATAGTCTAGTGTTTTCTGTTCTGATTCATCTGACTCAATCGGCATTTTGACAGCGTTGTCAACAACATGAACATCTGAAGTCATGTTTATGTCTGCCGTTTCTCCTTGCCAGTCTAAATGTTCATTGTCATTCAGATTTCCAGCGAGGGTCGTGTTGTGCAAACGGGAAAGCATGTCAGCAGCTACATTTTTGGGACCTGAAATGTATTCAATTTTGCATGCATATTCACCAAGAATAATGGCCCATCGTTGGATACGAGGATTTTTCATTTCACTGGTAAATAGATGTTTCAAGGGCTTGTGATCCGTATAAACAGTAATATCTGTGCCAACCAAGATGGGTCTAAGTTTTTCTAAACTGTAAACAATAGCGAACGCCTCGCGTTCGATAGTAGGCCATTTCTGTTTTTGTTCTGAAAACTGGTGAGACACATACTGAATAACACGATTGTGACCATCATGTTCCTGCATCAAGACAGCACCCATTGCATACTGTGATGCATCGGTATATAACTTGAATGGTTTCGAAATGTCTGGAAAGGCCAAAATGGGTGCTTGAAGTAGGGAATTCTTGAGGAACTCGAATGCGCTCTGCGCTTCATCTGACCATCTAAATCTAGCGTTTTTGCGGGTGAGGGCTGTGAGTGGCTTTGCGATTTTGCTGAAATTCAGAACATATTTCCTGTAGTATGAAGTCGTCATACCCAAGAAACTGCGGACTTCGCGAATATTTTCTGATGGCTGGAGATTTTTCATTACTGAGACTTTTTCGGAATCGACCGAGATTCCTCTGTCTGAGATAATGTGGCCGAGGTAATTAAGCTCTTTGTTGATGAAATCACATTTCGAAATTTTGAGTTTGAGATTGGCTTTGCGCAGTCTATCAAACACTTCTCCGAGGTGCCTGATATGGTCTTCAAACGTTTCACTGAACACTATAATGTCGTCTACAAAGGCAAGTGCAAAATGGCGAATATCACCCAAAACTGCATTCATGCAATTTTGGAAAACGGCCGGAGATCCGGCCATTCCAAATGGCATCTTGGTGAACTCGAATACACCTGCATCTGTGCCAAAAGCAGTCTTCTCTTTGTCTTCTTCTTTGATTGGAATTTGCCAAAAACCTTGCTTCATATCCAAACTAGTTCGAAACTTTGATTTTCCTTACGCGTAAAAGATGTCTTCTGCTGACGGTATACTGGCTGCTGGACGTACTGTAATGGCATTGACTTTTCTAAAATCTACACAAAATCTCATAGAGCCATCTTTCTTTGGAACTAAAAGTACCGGAGACATCCATGGTGAATTGCTTCGTCGAATTACGTTAGCATTTAGCATTTCTCGAACTTGTTCTTCTAGAATGGGTCGGTAAGCTAAAGGGGGTCGTCTAGGGGGTTGATAAGACGGGGGATGATTTTGCGTGTTAATTCCCATCTCAGTGATATTCGTAGAAGTCAATTCATCGTCATTTTGCACAAAAATGTCTAGGTTTGGTTTCAAAAGTTTGATCAGTACTTCACGCCGTTCAATGGGAATATGAGCCAAGTTGAACGTTGAAAGGATGTATGAGGGACTTGGTTCTCCTTGGTTGTTTTCTTCGGCAGTGACAGGTGAGATGTTTGAGCTCTGCTCTTCATCTCGGTACTTTGTGGCTGTTCCTAATACTTGACCTTTTTTGAAATGTACGAAACGGCCAGTATCATTGACAATAGCCCAAGGAATATGTTTGTTTTTGGATAGCTTGACCAGAGCATTGGGCATCAAAATGCCTGGCTCGTCCTCAAAACACGGTGAAGAAGGCAGTTGTGAGACTACAAAATTTTCACCAGCTCGCTTCTTTTTGGAAATGAAGCATTTGACTTGTACGTCTGAACGTGGGAAGACGTCTACGTCCTCTGCTAGTCTCACAAGATTTCTTTCTTTCTTTGTCTGGACGCCTTGTTTTTCTTTCAATGGGTACACTGAGCTTCCGATAATGAGAGTCTGACTTTCAAAATCAAGTATGGCTTTGCGAGCTTTCAAGAAATCGATTCCGAGGATCATATCATGTTTGAAGTCTTTCACCACTACAAAATCATGATACATTCTAACTTTTCCATGAGTAATGCGAATTCGAACTGTGTCAGACACTTCAAGTGTATGACCGGTAGCGGAGCGTAAAGTAATTTTTGACAAGTTTTGAGTGGGTTTGACCAGCTGAGGGTCACATAATTTCACAAATTCTTCGCTAACTAGGGAAAGTTGCGCGCCTGTGTCGAGAAGTGTTCTGAATTGATGTGTGCCGATGTGTATGTCAATGTATGGGCAGTTTTCACTTACCTGTAGGATATACGCGGTCTGCGTTTTATCCTCTCCCGGGTGAGGCTCCTCTAGTTTTCCTGCTGCATGTGCTGAGGCTGACCCTGAACTGCTGTAGCTCGCTTACGGCAGGCCCGTTGAATATGGCCCGGGATGCCACAGAAATGACATATCGGGCGATTGTCCATCGTCCAGCGGTACTCCTGTGAAGTACTCCCGTTAGTACCGTGCGGTGGCCTGGTTTGTCCAGGCTGATGCTGAGGGGGACGTTGGTTGGATCGGTTCTGCTGGTACTGCCGTTGGGGAAAACGGGGCGGTGGCTGCTGGTATTGCTGTGGAGGAAAACGGCGCTGTTGTTGCTGGTACTGCTGGTTCACCTGTGGTTGGACTTGGAACGACTGTTGAGGCGTCTGCTGCTGGGTGGCAAGTACCTGGCAAATGTCAGCAAGTTTGTCGGTCACAGAGTCCAGTTTCTGCTGCATGGTATCAGTCATTTGCGTAATAGCGTTGCAGTCAATGGGTTCAGGGGCGGATGAGTTGTCGGTAAACATTGAGACGTGTTCGCTGATGCGTTGTTCGTTCATGGCAATTGTGTATGCGTCAGTCAAGGTCGTCGGCATTTTTCGGGCGATGCTACCTTGGAGGTGTCTGTCTCTCAGTCCATTTATGAAGGCATTAGTGATGGTCTCTAGCACCTCTTTTTCCGTCAGTCTGTCAGCGTAAGCCTGGTTTCCAAGAAGGCGAATTCTTTCAGCAAAGTCTGCTACAGTTTCGTTGGTGTTCTGGATAGCATGTCTAAGTTTTTGTTTGGAGCGAGCTGCCGGGTTTAAATGGGAATAGCGCTCCTCCATCATGGCTTTGAACTGGTCACATGTCTGCAAGATGGGCTCTTTCTCTCTGAAAAAGTCAGCAGCTGTCCCTTTCAGAAGTTGGGAGGCGGCCCACAGGGTTTCCTGTTCGTCTTTGTCAACAGCTCTGTACACATCGTCCATGTCCCGCATCTATTTGGAAAAAGCATCAGCATTTGATCCGTCGAAAGTAGTCTTTTTATTGTGCGTTAATGTTTGTGATAAAGCTAACTTATTGCCGAGACTTTTGACACAATGCGTCATATGCTGCGCCAAGGCTTGAGCGTTTTCCATGACTATATTTGATTGTACGTTATCGTTAGGTATTTCAGCAATTTCTGGGAGAACTGGCGTGAGGCACTTACCTGTCGTCGGTCGGGCCCAAGGTAGCTGCTGCAGTGTCCTTTTCACCAGTCGTCGGCGCTGGGGTCCTAGGCTGTTGTCGAGGGGCTGGTCAGGGCTTGGGCTGCGTCGGTGCTGCTGGTCCCTTCCAGAGGCGTGGGCGTCCAGTCTGGCTCGTTTGGCACGAGAGCTGAACTAGCAAAACCGGCGGGTGACTCGCAGCCGCACAGCGCTGCGTGCTCCTCTGCACGCGCCTTGTCAGCGGGGCTCCGTGCAGTTAGTAGCGGTGTCTCGTTGGCAGCTGCGGGCTTGGCAGCTGCGGGCTTGATCGGGCTGGGTGTGTGGTAGTACTCGTTGTACCGCTGCGTATAGGTAAAACCAATTCCACTGACACCGCGTCGAGGTTGTACCGTCGCACAGGTAACCGTTGGGCTTGAGCTCGGCCAGCGTCTGTTTGATGGAGCTGCGCCCTTGTCGAGGTTGGTGGTGAGGCGGCCAGCTACACGGAGTAGTGTGCACTGATCCTCTATCTGGTGGACGTTGCACCAGTCTTCTTGTGTAAACCGCGGGGGTTTACCAACCTGGTTAGGCGATGTTCCCACGGCACAGCGGTTCTCTGCTTGTCTGGCGCGCAGGTACTGGTGTTTTTTTAACGTTGCTTCAGGCTGGCGGTTTGCCAGGACACTGAGTCCGCAGCAGCGTCCCAGGCAGGTGCAGGTGCAGCGGTGGAACTGCGCAGTTGAAGTGGTGATCAGGTCACACCCGCAGGTATGGCAGTAGCCGCAGTCGGTGCAGCGATGAGCGTCAGGCTGAAAGTGACAGACGCAGTTGTGCTGTTCCGTCAAGTTAGATCTTCTGGAAAAATAGGCCTTGTGGTATGGGCAGGTCCGGGATAAAGCTGATGACGTAGTTTCTAGAAGACTGATGGCGGGGATGACGGCGTTCCAGCACTTGCACTGACCGTTCGGGTTGACGTGGTGAGCGGCGTGGTACTGGCTCAGATTCGGATGAGCTGTGTCCTCTTCCGTCCTCTCGGCGGGTGCGATGGGTATCTGGATGGTCACTAGAAGCTGGTCTGGCTGCGTCTGACTCTCCTGGCTGGGTCCGAACATGAAGACGCGTTGGCAGAACGTCTAGATGTTACCGGATATCCGGGTCACCAGGCACCAATGTAACGCCCCCCTCTCGTCAGTGGCTGTTGGTGGATGCAATGGCTGCACCCCACCAGCTTCGGCAAAGATCAGAGGTAGACGGCAGAGGTGATATTTGAAGCAGTAGACACGCAGCAGTAGACACACAGAGGCCAACTCCGGTTCACTTAGCCAACAGAGAGTCAGGTGACAGGCAGAGTGCCACGTAAACAATAGTTACTGTATCGCCAAAAGTAGAGTGTCCAAGTGGCGGAGGCAACAGATAAACGAGATGTTAGCGCGACTCGGTCCAGCTTCGAACTGGCTTACCTCCCTCACTGCCGGCCAGAGAGCCGTTTTATACTCAGGCCAAAGGTCGCTTCTGACGTCATTAGATACCGGCGCTAGCCGGTTCTAACTAGTCGTCGTCCTTAGCAACAGTGGCTGGGCACCGCCCCTCTGACGCCGACAGCGAGCGAGGTCAGTGACAGCGAGCGAGGCCAACTAGATGCGTGGGATATCTCTGCTCCCCAATACGCCCTATCACTGACAGTTTTATGGTTTTTGCTCCAAGTCTCTCACTAGTCTCTGACAGCTCGACTCGAGGCAGAGCTGCTCGGTCGTCGTTAAGAAAATACCCAACATATACACGTGTCACATGCCGTGCGTGTGATGGATAGCCTGGGCTGCGGGAGCCCGACATTGTGGCGCCAACGAAACGATATGGCGCAATGCGGAAGGCACAGACAGCGGCTAAAACGAAATAAGAAAACCGTCTTACAGCTAACTAACTAATACAGAGCACGCAGAGCTAGGGCTAATCCCATCCCAACTAGGGCTAATCCCAATCCCGGCTGTTACACTGTATAGGACTGTTAAAAACAACAAATGTGCAACCCCCGCCCCCCCCAAATTCCCCTACCTACCAATTATCACTTCAAGACAGAAAAAATATATCCAAATAAAGCAACAGCAAGAGTAAGAGTAAGAAAGAAGAGGGGAAAAAAGAAGAAAGAAAAAAGAGAAGAAAAGAAAACAAGTAAACCATAGAAGTAAGAAGAAAGAAGAATGAAGATAGAAGAACGAAGAAGGAGAAGGGAGGAAAAGAAAAGGGAAAAAATACATCGAAGGGCGCCTTCGGCGCCCTTCGGCCCAAACAACCGGGCTGGAATCACCCACGGTGAAAAGCCCAGAAAATTTAAAAACCAACCAACCAACCAACTACTCGGCTTTGGCAAGAGCGGAGTAGAGGGGAGAGGAGGGTTGGGAGGAGTATTACGTTAAGAAATGAACAACGAATTCCAATGGAACCTTTCGTTGCGCGACTGATTTGGCAGGGAATCATGCCGCCGCCAACGCAAAACCGCACATCAACCATCGGCGTCCCATCGCAGAAATCCCCCGCCAAATCAGCCACGCAACGAATAGAACCCTTCGCCGCGCGGCCGATCCAGCAGGGGGCCCCCGCAACAAGACACCGGCAGCCAACACGCAACCCTGCGTCGGCAGCAACATGTTTTAACATACTGCACCGCAGCGCAGCGGACACCGCACCGCAGCGCAGTGGAGTGGGCACCGCACCGCAGCGCAGCGGCCACCGCGCCGCAGCGCAGCGTCGGGATCTGGTAACAAATGCGAATACTGCACCGCAGCGCATTGGCGGGGTGGATACTGCACCGCAGCACAGTGGAGACTGCACCGCAGCGCAGCGGCCACCGCGCCGCAGCGCAGCATCGGCATCTGTGATCAGGGGCGGGTGTACAATTAGAAGGCTCTGGCAAGAGCGGAGTAAAGGGGGGAGGAGGGTTGGGAGGAGCGTTACGTTAAGAAGTGAACAACGAATTCCAATGGAACCTTTCGTTACGCGACTGGTTTGGCAGGGAATCATGCCGCCGCCAACGCAAAACCGCACATCTACCATCGGCGTCCCATCGCAGAAATCCCCCGCCAAATCAGCCCCGCAACGAATAGAACCCTTCGCCGCGCGGCCGATCCAGCAGGGGGCCCCCGCAACAAGACACCGGCAGCCAACACGCAACTCCCACGTCAGCAGCAACATGATTTAACAGTTAGTCAGAAAGTTATTTCTGACTGGTTTGGCAGGGAATCATGCCGCCGCCAACGCAAAACCGCACATCAACCATCAGCGTCCCATCGCAGAAATCCCCCGCCAAATCAGCCACGCAACGAATAGAACCCTTCGCCACGCGGCCGACCCAGCAGGGGACCCCCGCAACAAGACACCGGCAGTCAACACGCAACTCCCACGTCAGCAGCAGCACGATTTAACAGTTAGTCAGAAATAACTTAATGAAGTGTTTTATTTTGTGGATTGTCTTAAGTTGCGGCGGTAGCGGTTTCGCTCAGAAGAGTTGGGGGGAGGCACTCTCCCGTCTCTTTGGCCTCTTCGACCTTGAAGGCTTGTCAGGGCGGGGGAGTGGCCGGGGTGGGAGGGAGGGGGGTCGGACTCTCTTCAGGGAGACGGGGAGGGGGAGGGGGGAGCGGGCGGGCGGGGAGCTGGGGCGGGCGGGCGGGGAGCTGGGGCGGGGACTGGGCGGGGTTGCGGGCGACTTTCCGGGAGACGGCTCTCATGAGAGAGTCGTCCGAGGAGGGGAGGTCCTCCGAGAATCGGCTCTCCGCTGGTGCTGAGGAGGCCGGGGAGGCGGGGCCTGAGTCGGTGTTCGACTCGGCTGGTTGGGCTGGGTGCGCTACCCAGCCCAACCAGCCGAGTCGAACCAGCCGAGTCGGTGCCGGTGGATCAGCGGCAACGGCGCCTTCGAGGTCCGACAGAGATGCCTCGGGGAGCTGGGGTGGTGGTCGGGGGGTCTGTCGGTTGGGGGGTCTGGCGGGAGGCCGGTGGGGTGGGGGGGAGGTCCGGGAGTTGGGAGGGGCGGCCAAGCGCCGGGGGCGAGACCTGGGCTGAGAGAGGTGGAGGGCGGGGCGTCCGGTGGGTGCCGACTGTCGCCGCGCTTCAAGCACTCCGCCTCGCGAGCGAGGCCCCAGGCCAAACACCGGCGGTCCCAGGCCGGGTGGGCCTGGTCGCACGTGGCGCAGCGTGCTGCGCGCGTGCACCCTTCGGTGCCGTGCTCGCCAGCGCACCGACCACAGGTGGCGGTGCGCACCCGGCAGGTCCACTTGAGGTGGCCGTAGTGCCAGCACTGCTGACACTGCCGGGGGGGGGGGGGCGGGATCCACTCCCTGACGGGGGCAGCCACGTACCCACAGTGGATGTGGGTCGGCAGCTCCTTGCCTCGGAAGCGGAGCCGAATCAGCGGGTTGGGCTGATCGGGTCGCCGCTTCGATGGCGACAGGCGAGTCACCTCGCACACCCCTTGGTGTGCGAGTTCCCGGAGGAGGTCGTCCTCCGAGAGCTCGGCCACGTCTGGGCACCATGCCAGACCCTCCACGGAGTTGAGGTGCGCCGGGGCCTCCACGGCGACCTTCACTCCGATGAAGGTGGTCCGTCCCATGACACTGACGTTCTGTTGGGACGTCAGTGTCTCGATCAGGAGTGCTCCTGACCGAATGGGTTTTGCGCTGGCTACGTCGCCACAGATGGCGACCAGCCAGCGCCGGACCTGGCACGGGTTGACATTCCTAAATAGAATGCCATCCGCTCGCCACATAAGGAGGCAAGCGGGCCCGTCCGGGGGTGGGGTCGGGAGGGGGGGGGGGAGCCGTGCTCCGGGTCGGACCCTGGGAGGCCCCTGAGGGGAGCGGGGAGTGGATCCGACCGGGGAGGTGCGACGTCGCGCACCGGGGGGGGACCCCAGAGGGGGGTCGGGCGGGTCGGGGGGACGGAGGGGCGGGGGGGGGGGGGGGGGGTCGCCTTAACCGGACGAGGGAGGGGAAAGTTAAAACAGGAACCTAAGTTTTACGTTAATTTGCCACACACGACAGAACGTGTTGGCAACTGCAACTGCAAGTTAACTCAAAGACTGGAGGGGAACTAGACCGTGGAGGAGGCCTATTGCCTATCTAATGATTCTGCCTACTTAAAAATATCTAAGAGGCTACCTATCTAAGGGTCTAACGACCCTGCCACATGCACGTGGACAGGGTCCCGCACCCGGAAGCGGTGGAGGGCTGGAGAAGGCTGTCTGGAAGGCGTCCGTGGTCCGATGTCGATGAAAGGATGCATAGTCGACCCCCGCCCGCGCCGCCTCGCGTTTTTCAGCGGCTCCCGTTCGCGAAGCGGCGCCCCCTCGCCACCGACCGGGCGTGCGAGCCGTCGGCCAGCGGAGCCGGCCCCCACACGCCCGGCCGGCCGACCGGCCCCGCAGCTCATGCGGAGGGCCGGTCCCGGGTTAGCCCGGGTAGGGAAAGGGCGGGGGCCTATCCTATTCTTTACATCCTTTTCACATTTCCACGTAATACCAGTGCAATCATCATGCCCCGCTGTGTTCTGACCTCAACATCATAGATCAAGACTTCCTGCATCAGTAATGAAAGCCGCCCACCTTTCTCTAAACCCATCCATCTTACGTTTTTGAAATGCTGCTGTTTTATCCATGTTAAATGTGTTTATTAAGAACGGTAGAAACAAGGTGACATTGTTTATTCCCTCTCGGGCACGCTGCCTTGTTATAAATTGTTTTGCGACTACAATTATTAAGTTAACTACTTGAGGGTATCTCATGCCGCCAAATATAACATTATAGCATGTTAGCATAATTCGACTTCTTGTTGGCAATTTATCATTCAGTACACGCGTCAGCTCGCCCCAGAAAGTTTTAACCTCTGCACATTCAAAGAAACAATGCTCCAAAGTTTCAACTTCACCGCAGTTGTCACAGTATGGATCATAAACAACATTTCTTATGCACAGAAATCTCCTTGTAGGGAAATACCTGTGCAAAATTCTAAATTGCAGGCTTTGGAGCCTTGTAGATTTTGTTACTTGAAACGGAATCAAGTAAGTTTTTCTACTGACACCCGTGTTGGTCTCACTGACACCCGTGTTGGTATCACTGTCACCGGTGTTGGTCTCACTACTGACACCCGTGTTGGTCTCACTACTGACACCCGTGTTGGTCGCACTACTGACACCCGTGTTGGTCTCAATGACACCCGTGTTGGTATCAATGGCACTCGTGTTGGTATCACTGACACCCGAGTTGGTCTCACTACTGACACCCGTGTTGGTCTCACTACTGACACCGGTGTTGGTCTCACTACTGACACCCGTGTTGGTCTCAATGACACCCATGTTGGTCTCAATGACACCCGTGTTGGTCTCACAACTGACACCCGTGTTGGTCTCACTACTGACACCCGTGTTGGTACACTGAGAAAACGATTTGAGAATGTTTCCTAAACAGGCTAAGCTTTTACCTCGTTTTGGCCTCATTCTAACGTTTGTACTGAAGAAGTCTCGATGTGATGCCTATAATTAATATCAAATGCAAGATACTTGAAACCTCTTTTTAGTGGACTTGGAATAAGACCCGCTTCAGTACTGTTTGTAGCCCTTCTTTAAGCCTAATCAATTGAGACTTCGCCTCGGTTTCTGAGAAACCATTTGCAGTAAAATAGCGCTCGACTGAGACTGGCAGATGGTTTTTGCGTCGGTCTTGGCGCGACACCCGCGGCGGCCATTACAGTTCGACGACGCGAGTTGATTGAGGAGGACGCTTGTTTTAGGACCCTGGAGTTTGGTGTTGTATGGTGAGTTATTGAAAACTGGATCTGATTGCCATGGTTTATTAGTACAACTTGAAAGCGTTATGACGCCTGTTTTGTTATGAAAATTGGATGTACTTTCAAGGCATGGGCGCGGGAATACTAGTCATGATATGAAGCATTATGGAGAAGTATGTCAATGTGTAATCGCCTTTAAAATATGTATTGTAGATGATGTATTTTGGTTACCTCCAAGAAATACAAAATATTCATTTATACTGCATATTGCTACCTTTCATGTTACATGTATGTTATACAAATAAATCTAAACACACATTGAGAAAATGCACGCCCCATTGCAGACTAAACAAATATGAAATAATGCAGGACATTGCTGACTTCATGGCTGACTTTTCTCTGTTTATCATGCATGTGGATGGTATGGATAGAACCTCCTATTTTGGAACCAATCATTGTTGAACTGCCATTGTTGATTAGCCAGTGATTGCCTGAGGCGGTACTAGTTCAGTAATTCACCCCCAGTTAATGGTGCTCTTGAGGTCCCTAATAGAAGAAGATAGTATTATTACAACAGACAGAAAATGTACCAGTAATATGAAAGCTATGATGTCACCAAAAACGATACATAATCGAACCTGACCTTAAAGGGACTGTCCCACCTTTTTGAAAGTTGTTGAATCACACTTAATTGCATGTCTACATGTCAGGCCAGGTCAGCTGAACATGTTCATGAACTTTTTTCTGAAAAAATGCTTATCTTGGAAGATATTCAACTTTTAGTTTTAACTCGAAATCACGCTACATTTGTGCTTTTTTACTGTGGCGTGTGTTGCTCAAGGCTAGCACTATCAACTGGAGTTGTTGCAGCAGTTGGCCGCCAGGGACCGCTAGTGAGCGAAGGTGTTTGACGTCGCAAGCAAATAGTACTGCTAAATATTTATTTATTTATAAATAAATAAATAAATACACATTTAGTGTTAAATATTTAATTGGTACCATTTGCTTGCGACGTGATCACCCCTTGGCTCACTAGTGGTCCCTGGCGGCCAACTGCTGAAACAACTCCAGTTGATAGTGCTAGCCGTGCTCAAGGCCATATATACCGCTGTGTTTATATGTATTTTGGGCTTGTTGGCTGTGAATGTTGCGGTGACCCTGAATGTGTCTGGTGTCGCTAACTGGAACTATACATTATTAATATCAAGTTAGGTTGTAAGGTGGAAGCAGAGACCACATTGGGTAATTATTGGCACAACGTTGATTGCACTTAGAACTGCCAGTGGTTGGTTTTGGGTTTTCTTCAAATGCATTTTCAATTAAATCCCAATCACAATGAGATTTGGTTGGTATTGCTGATTGGGTAGTTAGGTTACAACACTGCACGCAATGGACTTTATGTCACCTGCTTGCCTTTAGGCTTTAACAAGAGCAGTTGTTACCTGAAGCTGTACCGCCATAGTGCATTGCCTTTGCTCATGGCGCAGAGGCCAAGCTGTCATTAATTTGGTAAAATATTATGATTATTATCTTCATTATTCATATCCATGCCATATAACCATGGGCAGTTGCAGCTCCCCTAAACCCCAATCACCATCAATAAGAAATATTGCAATATTTAATCAATAATTGCACATGAATCAGAATCGGAATCAGAATCAGAGTTGAATCATTGCGCTGAGCCGTGAATCACTGGTGAATCGATTCACTTTATGCTGAATGGTAGTGTGAATCAGAATCAAATCATTGAGGTTTCACGGGAATCACTGGTGAATTGATTCTTTAAAAAATGAATCGTTTACAAGTCTGGGCCACTACCGCTATTATTTTGAGGTTGCTATCCTAACTACCGGCCAGTTTCTTTTATTTTGGGGCAGCTACTGGAAATGTTGGGGCAGAAATTCTCACTTTGGGTGGCAGTCTGGTGAAAGTTATGCCAGCCTGGAGGAAAAGCAGGTTGATCACTGACAAAAATGAGAAAGCCACCCCCTCCCCCAATGTATTTTTGTTTAATGTGTTAAATTTCACAAGAAAAATCATTTTTGAGTGTATATTAGGTCATCAGGACTCTCCCAAATTGGCGTGTTGCCCCATTCGGGGCAGAATTTGGTTTGCCACAAATATCTTGTTGGTCCTTTGCTTCCTTGCCACACTTTCCAGACTGGTTTCTATCAAGCTGCTGATGTGTTGGCACTGCACTGGCACTTTCTGGATTTCATTTTGCTCAAAATATGGCAGTTGTACAGTCTGTTAAAGTTTAGCTGATTTTTGTGTAAAACTCGTGTGTAGTGACGTCACTAAATTCGATATAAGTCGAAATTTGTCGACGAAATTGTTTCATTTTTTCCTCACAAATGACGTAAACGTGATTTAGAAGAAGGTACCCGAAATTTCACGTTGATAGCGCTATTGTTTTTTAGATATTACGAAAATTCATAGGGGGGGGGGGCGTTAAACGCCTCCCCCCGTCAACGGCGGGTTAATGTTAGGAAACAAAAGTCATGATGATGATGATGATGATGATGATGCCTATTGTTTAACCTGGGATTTATCCATTTTCAATTTGAAATGTTATTTTCCACCTAAAATTTTAGATTTGGCTGCACCGCTGATCAATTGTATTATATAATTTCACCATTTGATGACAATGCACGCTATCTCTGTTACAGGATGACTTTGCTTGTGACTTCTGTTTATACAAATGCACAGAGTTTTCTAAGTTTGCTAGGCATTTAAGGCGTCACGAAAAGGAAGATAATTTTGTCCTCTGCTGTAATCGCTGCCCACGAAAATATACGTCATTGAGATATTGGCGGCAACATGTAACTTCTGATGGCCCATCCTCACCGAAACCAAGTCATGGCCCATCCTCACCGAAACCAAGTACATCAAACTGCCCAGAATCACTCGACTCTCAGACAGTTTCAAGAAATTGTGACGACGACGTCAGTTCTGGCCTAACATCTGAGAAAACTTGTCCTGAAAACAAGGATATAGCTTTTGGCGAACGTCTTACTGAGAAGACATCTGCCTGGCAAAGGGATATCACGTCCTTATTGATAAGATTACGCTCAGAGCATGGTTTGAAAGAGTCTGGCTGCACCGAGGTCAGTGACTTTCTGCATAATTTTTATCAGCAAGTCGCCGAGGAATCGAGGGTTTGGTCGGATCAGCCCATTGAATCGTTGCCGGCTACCACTGCTTGTAACTCTCTAAGAACTGCCTACAGGGTTAACAAGTTCTTCTCAAAGACTGTCGGCTTTGTTGAACCGAGGACTGTGAGATTTGGTGTTAGTAAAAGTGGAGTACAGCAGAGCTTTCAGTATGTACCTCTTCTAGAGCAGCTTGGCCTTCTGCTGCAGAAACATAAAATACTAAGGGAAGAAGCCCTGAAGCCGGCTTTTTATGACGACGGTAACAGGCCCGTTGTTTATGAGAATTGGCAAACTGGGCAAGCTCATGCTGGAACTAAAGGACTGACAATCTTCATCTACTACGACGACGTTCAGGTTGTCAATCCTGTAGGGAACAAAACCAAACGTAATAAGCTTGGTGTCTTCTATTTTTCGCTGGGCGTTGTCCCGTTTCGCTCTCGCAAGCGGCATATATCTTCCTCCTTGGATTGTTGCGTTCGTCTTACCTGAAAAGAGTACCGGTGCTCAATTTTCGATACGATCTTCCGAGACTGTAAAGCATTAGAAAAGGTTGATTTGCCTGTGGAATGTGATGGCAAGGTTGTCAACGTTAAAGGGTCTGTAGCGTTGTTCGCTGCAGACAATCTTGCCGTCCATACTGTTGGTGGTTTGCTTGAATCATTTTCGAATGTGAAGAAGGTATCACGCTACTGTCATTGCTCCTCGGCGGATATCCAGAACAGGTTGACCTTCAAAAGTTGTACACTCAGGACAGCTGAAGAGTTTGACGCGACCATCTGTGAGCTGGAACATAGTGGGTTCAATCGCGCTCTTTGCTTGAAACGCGGCATTAAGTCCAAGTGCGCATTCAATGCTCTGACTGGGTTCCATATTGTCGAGAATTCGCCTCCAAACATAGCTCATGACCTGTACGAGGGTTTGATTCCTCTTGTTACAAGTGTGGTCCTCACAGAGCTTGTCAAAGATCGTCTTCTGACTTTGGATGAAATCAACAGAGCTCTTGTAAGCTTCCCGTATTCGCCGCATGACCGTCAAAATCCTCCTCAACCTTTGACCTACACAAAGGGAGCAATCAGATGTAATCAGACTGCAAAAGAAGCTCTCAATCTCGTGCGATTTTTGCCCTTAGCTGTCGGTTACCAGATTCCAAAAGAAAACACTGCGTGGAACATTTTCCTGAAGTTTGTGAAAGTTTTGCGCTTTATTATCTCGCCGAGCTTCTCTGAAGGAGACTTGGAGTGCTTGCAAGACGTCATTGAGGACTGGATTCGTTGTTTCTTCGCTCATTATCCGCACCGTCGCGTGACCCCTAAGTTTCACTACGTATTGCATTACCCTCACCAGATCCGAAAGCACGGTGCACTGATCAATATAACAACCTTACGTTACGAAAGCAAGAACGGCCAGCTGAAAACGTTCGCGAAGACCACAAAGAACTTTCGAAACATTTGCAAGACCATTGGAAGAAAGCACCAGCAGTGGATGTCGGTCAGGATAAATCAGGAGGACTTTTTTTTCGTGGAAGGCTGCGTACGAGCTTTGTGCCACAAGCGACGGTGGTGAAAATGCCAGAAATCTGCTAGAGAAGATCACCATCAGGGGAACAGAGTATGCAAGTGGCGACATAGTCGCTTTTAAGGAAAGTGGTGCGATCCAGTTTGGACAAATAGTTGGAGCGCTGTACTCAGAGTGTCATGCTTTCAAATTGTATTGTACAAAGATGAAGATCGTTGAATATGATACACACGTGGCAGCGTACGTTGTGAAAGGAAGTAATGAATATGTTACCATCTCACACAAGAACCTTACTGATTACCACCCACTTCATTTGTATGGTGGGAGGTACGTCGTGGAGCACCACCTTCTGCAGATGCCAACGCCGAGGCCCATAGTCTGAAGGTGTGTTTCTGCTCCTAACTCTCAAGTCAATATAACATTTTTCAGGCATTGCTTTACGACATTGATGCAAGTTAATATGTAGCTCTTTGATGACAATTCTTTGTTATGAAAATGGAATAGCTAAATTGCGCTGACCACAAGGTAAAAATCTGATTCACGTGACATATCGTCCAAATTGCGCACGACATATGTTGTCTACATCGCAAATACTTCAAAGTCATTGGACCTGAGAGATAAACCGGAGAGTACAGTTATAGCTACCAATCTTGTTGGCCTCGTGTTTGCTCTGTGTGCATGTCTGTATCGTCACGTTACGTTCACGGATGCGTACGAATGATGTTGGGGCAATATTCATGTATCTGTGTTCGTCCTTCCCTAGAGTTTTCCATCAGTGTTATAAAGCATATTAGCTGCAGCTCACCAATATTTATTTTGCAGACCCGAGTATGGAGTTTCTCGTGATTTTCCGAGAAAGAAAACGAGTCGTACGGGCGCAGCCGAGACACCTTGCCGAAGCATGTGGCGTGGCCTTCGACGTATTGACCCGGTTCCGGTTAGAAGTGTGGAACGACCAGTGGAGTTCCTGGGTGGACTTCAGTGAAACTGATCTCCCGGAGAAGCCCAAGATACGGATGGTCGATGAGTTGACCGATTCTCCCTTCATTGTTATTGAAGAGCCGACTCTCAGTGCACCGTAAGTAGGGATGTGACAGCAGAAGTTGAAGTTCCCCAAGGTATGGTAATTACCTTTATATGTAGTCTGGAACAGAACTGTCACTATTAGCAGTTTAAATAGAATGTAATACCTTTTAAATAACGCTAAAACTATACCAAAATTCTCAATTTCCCATTAGCACTGTCCAGAAACAACGCCTGAACTTAAATTTGAAGTACATGTTCTTATGTATCATGATTCGTGTTACTTGTTTTGCCCACTTGTATTGTTTTGACAGTGAATGACATGTTGTCGCTCGGCAACACCATTTTACACACAAAACATTAAATGCTAATTTTACATCCAAAGTTGCAATGGGCCATTGCAAACTGTTAAAGGGACACTCCCACCTTAACATTAGTTTTGAGTTGAGTTTGCATTGAAATTAAGTAGGGTAGCAGTTAAAACAACCACATAGGTCTAATCGAAAAGAAATTCGAGCTTGGTCTTGACAATTGTAACGAATAAGCCCTACGTGTTTTTTAATAGGGGCTTAAAGCCGATGACGTCACCTCTCTTTACCCAATGGTGATGATAGTCGACTTGTTTTAAGGTGAATCTTGGAGATATTTGCTACGTTTCAATGGTTTGCTAATTGGTTTGTTTTGTATTCAAAGCGCCAGAATTGTCTCGAAATAATTGTGCCTATACTTTGGCAGCGTAAAGGATTTCTGTGTAGCTCTCTAAGAGCTCAATATGACGTCATCAACCCAAATATTAAAACTTAACTTTTTATGAAATTGAGCACTGTTTGCGAGAAACAAATGTCATAATCGTGTTTGGCAGCAATTACTTCATATTTTGCACCACAAGCCGCGTACATTTGACAACTTTTGGGAAGGTGGGACAGTCCCTTTAAAGGGAGTGTACCTACTCACATCGCTTAGTTGGGGTTATTGACACTGGTCTATAGAACACAATTTTCTGAATTGAACCAATACTTCATTTCTCCAGATTCACCCTAGTTGCTGAGATATTCAAAGACTCCAGGAATTTGCTTGGGAGCAAAAAGTTATCGGGTAGACTCCAGAGGGCTTCCGCTACTAGACGCACTGCAACTATCGATTAAACTGCTAGCATATTGTTAGCGCCGGCCAATAGCAATTCAACAAAACAGCTCGTGCACGCTGATAGCAGTAGCCGAACAGAAACTGGACGGCCATCATGTTTTTCGATGATGGCCGATGGCCATTTTTTGAAGAAGATATCAATTTAGAGCTACGAAACTTGCACATAATAAAGTTCACAGTGGCAAGAACGTGCTGTGCAAAACTCGTCTTTCTATCTTGCATGATGTGACCGTAATTGTATTGTCTTATGTGCGCCGTTTTACATAACATCACCATAGTGGCGATCGTTTTATAGATATCGAAACAAAAATTAGCAAAAAACAATATAAGTGCAAATTCAACTAAAGGGGCTCCAGATGTGAATTTCATCACATACAACAATCAAACCAACAGCTACTTACCGTATGAAAAATATTTTTGACATTCCAAAACAGTAGGCACACTCCCTTTAAGGCAGCATACCCTTGAAAATGGTCTCATACCGTTGAAATTGGTTACATACCCTTGCATTATTGTCATCCGATGTAAAGACGCCAGAGATTACTGCTGCTTAGGAACACAACGCACCAAAAGGACTGTTAAATATTGCTTATACCAATATAGCGGAAAAAGATCGTACATTACCTTAAAGAACCAGAGTTGCATATTGTGTTATTATCATTTGCCGTTCGGGATCAAATGACCTAGGTAAACCTAATTGTGAATTACAGCCGGCTGTTCACGAGCTGTGTGGAAATCGGTATCTTAGCTTTGAACCGACTTCTCACGTTCTCATGTCATCGACTTCTCTGGCGAAGCGACATTGTCAAACTTCAGTTGTGTTGGGCTTCTTGTCCGCACTGTTCTTTGTGTCGTGTATAGGATTGAGGAAGAATTTTCGAAAACAGTGAAAAGTGAAAACCGGATGTGCTGAATCAATCACATCAAATTTTCCATTTTAGGCGGGAAGATCCCTTTAATATGGTCTGAATGTTTGTTTTCGTTTTCAGCAGCATCCAGCCTGATCACGAGAGCTCAGTGAGCACGAAAGAAGACGCCGCGTTCAGTGATCCGCTGCTCCTAACGGATGACGGCGCAGAAGCGTCCACCCAATGTAAAATGCCAAGCGAGGATGATCGGTAAGTGATTACGAGCGAGCGCTTCGCGCTCGCTCGTCCTTCCAATGTATATGGGAAAAATCTGAATATGAGCGGCCAGACCCGACCCGGCCCGACACGTGGCGACGCTTTTGAAAAGCTCATATCTCTGCCACCACACGTCCGATTGACAAGCGGGCTTCTTTGCTGAGCAGCCCCATCCAACCTACCCTGTTTGAGACCAGTGCCAACTCATATGGGTGATTACCACTGCGCGTGGCGCGTGCCGCGTGAGGGGTATTTAAAAGTGTTTCTCGCAAAAACTCCGCAACGGCTGGGCAGATTATGTGCAAATTTGGTTTGTGGTTAGGGGCCCATCAGCCGCCACTTTCCCACAACTCAGGGGTGGGGTGACTGCACGAGCGCACGTGCACACCCCTATTCTATATCTCAGGAACGGCTGAGCCGATTGTGTTCAAATTTGGTGTGTGGTTAGGGACCTCTCATGCGCCAGTTTCTCACAAGTCGTGCACACCCCTATTCTATATCTCAGGAACGGCTGAGGAGATTGTGTTCTAATTTGGTGTGTGGTTAGGGACCTCTCAGTCGCCGCCTTTCCACAAGTCCGGGGTGGGGTGCCTCTGCACGTGCGCACGTGCGCACGTGCCCTCTCCCTCCCCCTATTCTCCCCCCGCTACTTTTCCACAAGTCAGGGGTGCCTCTGCACGTGCGCACGTGCGCACCCTTTTTGGTATCTCAGAAACTACTTGCCCGATCAAGTTGAAATTCACCATACATTTACTTCGCGCTCGCTCGTTCATCGCCAACTACGGCGCCTTACTGGTTTTTATTTATCAATCTCGCATTCTTGGTGACAGATTTTGATGCCTCAGTTTAGGGATGAAAATGTGCCTTTGTATGGGTGAGCGTGTGTGCGTTATCTGTGAATGTATGGGCATTGATGCGTGCGATTTCGATCTGTTGCCTTCTGATGATGGCGGCTGTAGCCAGTCGGTTCTCGCTTATATGTGCGGTTCTCGCTTTTTGCATCGTTTCATCGTTCTGCCAGCCGCTGCCAACCATTATAATCAGTTTGTTTTATCTCTTCGGTTGAATGTTGGCAATGAAATGTACATTGCTCTTAACTTGCATTGTGCACCACTCTCGTATTTCGGTAGTTGTCTTTCTATTATTGATCCACCCGTTTGTTTTCGGATCGTTGGCTTCTAGTAGCAGCATGCGGGACACTGCCGGGGCAGATACGAATGCAGTCGACACAGCCGAGATACGGTGCCTGAACTTCGCGTCGTGCAGCACCATTCCGGCTTTGCCATCACCTCCGCATCGGCAGCCGTCTGTGGGCGAAACTCCCCCGAGGACGAGCGTCACAGCGACCAGCTGGTGGGTTTCCTAATATTGTAATGCATGTCGTTATGTTCATTTGTTCAGGAGCGTTTTCATTTGTTTTTGTATTGCTTTTCGTTAAATAATCTAACTTCCACGGGTAAAACTTAGTTGTGTAAATGTTTCACAGCCATGTATTGACGATTTTTGTTTTGGTCACCAAGAATGTACATATTTAAATTAATCGTGCTGTCGTTTAGACATTGTTAATTCGTAGTGCTTACATGCGTCACATTCATTGCTAGTTGATTACGGGTCTGTCGTTATACCATTACATTTTTTTTTTTATAGATATTTGATCCGTCTACAGGCACTTGTGCAGAAAAGTGCACTTGCAAGATACAATCCACGATTATACACGCCAGGGCTGGCAGCAGCCGGCAGAAATTCAATTTTGCCGCTGGTTTTAACCGGTTAAAGCCGTCTGGCAAAACTTATGGGTGGCAAAAAGCGACCAAAAGGGGCACAATTTATTAAGCTAACAATCGTGATTAGTGCTAGCTGCAACAGTTTTACCATGGGCAAACAGGGTCCTCGGATTGCTTTGGAGCTGGGGTGCGGAGTGGAAAATTCTGGCTAAAAATAAGCATAAAGAGTCGAAAATTCAACCAAAAAACATCTACTCGGCTTTATCAATATCCAATTACCCGCTCACCAGAATTAGTTTGTAGGTACCTATGCCAATTCTTACCTCAATTCTTACCTGTCTTTCCCTACACAGAACCCCCTGGCGTTTTGCCCCTAATTGACCTAGAGCTTCGATTAAAAAACAAGCATGTTGCTTGTGATGAGAGGAAGCCGTTGATACCATATTTTTCAGGTCCTGGGTCATTAGGCGACCTCTGAGGTCATGTCAATGACCCGGATGTCATCCAAATCGTACATGTGTAGAAATTGAATTATAATGGAGTTAGAAACGTGAATTAACATATCATTATGCAAAATGGGTGCAAAATTTCAAATCAGCGTCACAAAATGTCCTAGAAACTACCAGAATCCAAAAAGGTTATCTCAGGTCATCGGAGGTCAGTGACCTCGGGTTATTACATCCGTAAATCAGTATCAGGGTTACAATTTTCCAATATATTTTCAAATAAGGTGTGGAAAATTCACAGTAAAACTCTGGAAAAAGAGTGGAAAATAGTATCCATAGGGTTTCGTTTTCCACCCAAATTTCCCAATGCTATGGCACTGTGGACAAACATACGCATTTCACATATTACTTCACAAAAAGATACAGTTATAGCATATTTGACCGAATCCAGCTTCACCGAACGGTTCTGCCAAGCATAATTATTTTTGCTGAATGCTAGCAGGCATGCAGTGTCGTATTTTGACGACCTGTCACAGCCATCCGTTCCAAAATTATGCCCCCACCCCCCACCACTACCATTGCTGCTGCGTTGCACTTTGAACCAATAGAACTAAGACGCTCGAGGAAACAAAGTTAACACTCCTGAAATTATTTCGTTTTCCACCATAAGATAGCTTTCCTTGCTGTAAGTATCAACATTGAAATAGTTCCTGAAACGCTGATCTTCAAATAACGTGAAGCCAGCGATTGTAAATAAATTTTTGCACGTCGAAGATTGTATCAATCACCGCATGGTCGCATATGTCATATGCCATGCCGCGTATGTTTGTTGCCTGATGTTTATTTTTCGTGTCTAGTGGGCGCAACATCTGGTCGGACGTGTCTGCCCGACTGTCAGTGGCCTGCCGGACTGCCCTCAGCGGCACTGAGCAACTCACAAACCGACACTGGTTGGAGCTTATGCATGTCTTCTCAGAGGTGACCACGCAGTCAAAAAGGTTAGTGACATCGTATGGTCATTTCAGAATTCAGGATCAAATCAGGATTTAGGTCAAATTCAGGTCATATCAGGATCAATATCAGAACAAGGTCGATACTCAAAAGCCAGTCGTACTTGAATAACCTCGAGTCTTGCCTTCCCTTTGAATTGTAGTTCGCTGTATTTCGTCATTTTTCATTTTTTTTTTATATCCGAGGTGTTGTGTTTGTGGAAAGTTTAACCGTCAAAGTTGAGTGCCCATAGTTAACCAACCACCAAATGTGTGCCGTTCTTTGCTTCGATTAGTCGAAGAATTGTCCTGGTATGCTATTCACGATAAATGTATCACTTTTTGGCCGTTTCTTTACCTCTCCTTTCCCCAGCCTTCCTGGAGCTCGCGAATACCTGCGCTGGGCGACGGATCTCATAAGACTCCTACGGCGACGCAGTCAGGCTGAAACCAACCCTGTTGGAATCCATCGTAAATATTCCTTATTACAATCTCATCCTGTTCCAGTTCCTGTCACGAATGACTTTGATGATTTGTAACTATTTGTTCTTCGCCGGGTACATTTAATGGCATGCATTCAATGCCTCCCATAATCATGACGCTATTTGAGTCAGTTTTGATTATAGTTGTACCATCATGACGTTTTGTATGTGCACGCCTGTATGCCATTGTTTGGACATCAGCATATCCGATGTTCTGTGAAATGTCCATCATGTACCTGCACATGTTCATATTTGTGTTCGGTGTGTGAGTGGATTGTAATGAGGCCTTGAAAGTGTGCATGTGTTTGTATCGTCTTATTGCTCTCCTGCTGGCGTATTTGCAGCTTCGGTTACAAACATACATGCTGGCTTGCATTTTGCGTATTTTGTCTGTTTTAGTGTGCGTATGGGCGTATTGCGCAAAAAGTGAATTCGGGCTTTCGAGTCGTGGTCGGATCAGGTGGATGTATGCAACGTTTGCCCTTGTTCTATTTTCCAATTGTCTTTCATGTGCTGGCAGGATGCGGTCAGGTCCAAGTTGCGGTCAAAGCTGAAGAACAAGCGATACCGCGACTCAGAGCGGAGTTCGGAGGAGGGCGCGCATCCGAAGCGCTTGAAGACCAGCAGGGCTGAGAAAGCCGGTCTGCCCCACTATGAAGCTGCGCCGGCGGAGGACGGAAGCGAACTACCAGCCACCTACAAACTAAAAAAACGATCAAGAACTGACGGCAGAGGAGACCCAAACTCTCAAGACGAAAACCTTTCCGACCAGACGTTTTCTCCTTACAAGAGGAAAGGACTCGCTGGCAGATGTGAAGCTGCGTTTCCCCTGGCTCTTCGAGGAGGATGGGGTTAGTGCTTTGTTTGTATTTTATTTAATAAAACTCACCAAGTCTAAGTTCTCAAAAGCTGTGGGCTGTGATGCGCAAAATTGTCATATCCGATTGTATTTAAATCCAATGATGCATGCTTGTATTATTCACCATAAAGAATTATAGAAAACTTCAATTTCCCCGTTGTGTCCCTTCCTCATCAGTCTTCAGACGAACAAATTCAGACAAGACTGTCTTCACTCTGCATAACACTGCACTGTTGCCAGGGCATGCTATGCTCCACCTCCATGTCTTGACAAAACGTGTTATGTTTGTCTGAATTTGTCAGAACTCACAAATATAACCGATCGTAAGTGTCCTAGGTTTTGTTTTGCGCTGTTACGCCTCAACTGCCCTTATGTTCAGAAGTATATAATCCAAATATGACAGGAATGTACATTGCACGCAATACCAGAAAACAATAGCCATTTTAAGAAGGTGCGAGAAATCCAAGTCAATTTTCAGTTATTGTGTGTTTACTCAATTATATTTGTTTTCCTGCGCAATTAACCGCTTTTTGCGTGCATCATCCATGGGTATAATCGTCAAACAATCTTGACATCTCCATAATGGACTTGGAGTTACGCATATTCACTAGGATTATGCTTAGTAAAATATTTGATTTCGTTTCATTGTCATGATGATTTTTTTCTTTCTTGTCCTGATTATTGTCGTGATGTTTTTGTCACACGCCGCATATACATAATTAATTGTTAGAGTATCTTAGCACCCTCGTTTTTGTGTCAGGTGTGGGACGAGTTTCGCCGGATATGCGGAGAGGACAGACGTGACGGCGCCCGGACGTCTATCCGCCAGATTTTTTCGGCCATGAGGACCCGTTTCTCCACCTCCGATGGTAAGTTTACTGCTCCGTTCACTTGTTTTCTTATATAAAATGTGTCACTGTTATGTAGAATTTACCTGGTATTGCCGTATTAGTGCATAAACAGATTATGGAGATCGTATAGCTTCTTAGGTACCCAGCTGATAACGTTTTGAGTTGCTCAGAGTATGCACCAATTTCTTCTTTCTAAACCTTAACCCTCGCCCGGGTAGGGGGGTTGGATGCCACCCCCCGGTTTTTCGGGAATAACTCGCGTAGTTTCCGACCGATTGCGATGAAACTTTCAGTACCCTACTTTTGAACAATTTGACTCATAATCTGAAAATTGTGAACTTCTAACCCACATGACCCGTGACCTATTACCTGTTTCTCAAGGTCATGTCAGTCGCAACTGGCGTCCCGTAGTATCGATGCTTGCAACTTGTGCAGTTTCCGAGTGTTTGTTGTTCAGGAGCATATGCACAGGTGTTTCCAGGTGACAGTTGTGGTATACACTGAGATTGTGACCTCGATTGACCTTTTCAGAGGTCAACCGAGGTCATTGACCTCCGATGACCTCAAATGACTTTTTTTTGGCTTCTGGCGGTTTCTAGGACATTTTGTGACGCTGATTTCAAATTTGGGATCTATTTTACATAATTATATGTTCCACTGGGGTCATGCGCTTCCACAGGTCAACCGAGGTCACTGACCTCAGATGACACAGCCGTGATGCCGACCAATGCCCAGGAATGTGCGTGCGTGCAGGAGATACGTGTTTTTGGCGTGGGAATGAAAGCGTGTTGATTCGCATTACGACCAGCGAAACAAAATACGTAAAAGTTACGTATTGTGTGGGCCTTTGTAGATTGGAGTCATGTGTACTTTTGCCAGACTTATAGGCCAAATATCTTGTTAACAAATAAGATTTAGAGTTCAAAACCCATACCAAAATGTGCAGCATGTCGAGAGGAATCGAATGATATCAATAACTCAATTTTCGAAAAAATTGTTGGTTACGCGTTGTTGTCTTTGCGCGGCAGACCTGTGCATATGCTCCTGAACAACACACACACACTCGGAAAGTGCACAAATTACAAGCATCGATACTACGCCAGTTGCGCCAACATGACCTTGAGAAACAGGCCATAAATCACGGGTCATGTGGGATAGAAGTTTTACATTTTCAGAGTATGTGTAAAATTGTTAAAAAATAGGGTATTAAAGTTTCATCGCATTCAGTTGTTAAATACGCGAGTTATTTCCGAGAGAAAAAAAAAAAACGAGGGAGTGGCATCCCCCCGTCCCCCCTGCACTGGCGAGGGTTAAAACGAAGGTACGTCATCATATAGGGGTCTTCCAAATATCCGTGTTTCCAATATGGTGATGCTACGTTTCCTGTTTCAGACGAGGAAACACTACGCGCCATCCTGGACTTCCTAGTTGTACCTACTTGTCATCTGAAGACGACTCAGCAACTGACAATGGCAGACGGCATCGTAACGTCTGAGGGAGTGATCGTCGGCAAGTAGGACGGAATAGAGGGCGGTTTGCTGCTCTGGGCCGTTGCCCACCCCGTCCTCGCCGTCAAGGGTGCCAAGCCGCTGGGGTCGCTGCTGCACTTCATTCAGCGGAGGTGCCTTCAGGTGAAGGAGCACGAAAGTGCTACCTGCCGTAAGCAGGGCCTCAAGCTGGCCCGGTTCCTGGGACTGTGAGGTGCAGTGCGGCCGGGAGGCAAGCAGCGTGCCATGACTGCCGTGTGTTGTGAGAGGCAGCCGTGGACAGATCTGTCACCAGTGGTGATGGTGACAGTGTCTCGGCTGTCACCAGTGGTGATGGTGACAGTGTATCGGCTGTCACCAGTCGTGATGGTGACAGTGTCTCGGCTGTCACCAGTGGTGATGGTGGCAGTGTCTCGGCTGTCACCAGTGGTGATGGTGGCAGTGTCTTGGCTGTCACCAGTGGTGATGGTGGCAGTGTCTCGGCTGTCACCAGTGGTGATGGTGGCAGTGTCTTGGCTGTCACCAGTGGTGATGGTGGCAGTGTCTTGGCTGTCACCAGTGGTGATGGTGACAGTGTATCGGCTGTCACCAGTCGTGATGGTGACAGTGTCTCGGCTGTCACCAGTGGTGATGGTGGCAGTGTCTCGGCTGTCACCAGTGGTGATGGTGACAGTGTCTCGGCTGTCACCAGTGGTGATGGTGGCAGTGTCTCGGCTGTCACCAGTGGTGATGGTGACAGTGTCTCGGCTGTCACCAGTGGTGATGGTGGCAGTGTCTTGGCTGTCCCCAGTGGTGATGGTGGCAGTGTCTCGGCTGTCACCAGTGGTGATGGTGACAGTGTCTCGGCTGTCACCAGTGGTGATGGTGGCAGTGTCTTGGCTGTCACCAGTGGTGATGGTGGCAGTGTCTTGGCTGTCACCAGTGGTGATGGTGGCAGTGTCTTGGCTGTCACCAGTGGTGATGGTGGCAGTGTCTCGGCTGTCACCAGTGGTGATGGTGGCAGTGTCTTGGATGTCACCAGTGGTGATGGTGGCAGTGTCTTGGATGTCACCAGTGTTGATGGTGGCAGTGTCTCGGCTGTCACCAGTGGTGATGGTGACAGTGTCTCGGCTGTCACCAGTGGTGATGGTGACAGTGTCTCGGCTGTCACCAGTGGTGATGGTGACAGTGTCTCGGCTGTCACCAGTGGTGATGGTGACAGTGTCTCGGCTGTCACCAGTGGTGATGGTGACAGTGTATCGGCTGTCACCAGTGGTGATGGTGACAGTGTATCGGCTGTCACCAGTCGTGATGGTGGCAGTGTCTCGGCTGTCACCAGTGGTGATGGTGGCAGTGTCTCGGCTGTCACCAGTGGTGATGGTGACAGTGTCTCGGCTGTCACCAGTGGTGATGGTGGCAGTGTCTCGGCTGTCACCAGTGGTGATGGTGACAGTGTCTCGGCTGTCACCAGTGGTGATGGTGGCAGTGTCTTGGCTGTCCCCAGTGGTGATGGTGGCAGTGTCTCGGCTGTCACCAGTGGTGATGGTGACAGTGTCTCGGCTGTCACCAGTGGTGATGGTGGCAGTGTCTTGGCTGTCACCAGTGGTGATGGTGGCAGTGTCTCGGCTGTCACCAGTGGTGATGGTGGCAGTGTCTTGGCTGTCACCAGTGGTGATGGTGGCAGTGTCTCGGCTGTCACCAGTGGTGATGGTGGCAGTGTCTTGGCTGTCACCAGTGGTGATGGTGGCAGTGTCTTGGATGTCACCAGTGGTGATGGTGGCAGTGTCTTGGATGTCACCAGTGTTGATGGTGGCAGTGTCTCGGCTGTCACCAGTGGTGATGGTGGCAGTGTCTTGGATGTCACCAGTGGTGATGACGGCAGTGTCTCGGCTGTAACCAGTGGTGATGGTAGCAGTGTCTTGGCTGTCACCAGTGGTGATGGCGGCAGTGTCTCGGCTGTCACCAGTGGTGATGGTGGCAGTGTCTTGGCTGTCACCAGTGGTGATGGTGGCAGTGTCTCGGCTGTCACCAGTGGTGATGGTGACAGTATCACGGCTGTCACCAGTGGTGATGGTGGCAGTGTCTTGGCTGTCACCAGTGGTGATGGTGACAGTGTCTCGGCTGTCACCAGTGGTGATGGTGGCAGTGTCTCGGCTGTCACCAGTGGTGATGGTGACAGTGTCTCGGCTGTCACCAGTGGTGATGGTGGCAGTGTCTCGGCTGTCACCAGTGGTGATGGTGACAGTGTCTCGGCTGTCACCATGGTGATGGTGGCAGTGTCTTGGCTGTCACCAGTGGTGATGGTGGCAGTGTCTCGGCTGTCACCAGTGGTGATGGTGACAGTGTCTCGGCTGTCACCAGTGGTGATGGTGGCAGTGTCTTGGCTGTCACCAGTGGTGATGGTGACATTATCTCGGCTGTCACCAGTGGTGATGGTGGCAGTGTCTTGGCTGTCACCAGTGGTGATGGTGGCAGTGTCTCGGCTATCAACAGTGTCTATTTCGTTCGGTACTAGTGGAGGATTGTGCCACTGCCACGTCCGTTTGGCAGTTGGGACCTGTTTGACTGTTCCGTTGTAATCGAGTGCTTTCCAACTGCCAGAAACTGCGAACATCCGCATGCCTGTCACTGTCAGCTCTAACCTGAGCTCCAACTGCTCTCAGCTATAACCTGTAGCCGCGGCGCGGACAGTCGCCCAGCAGGCATGGCGCTTGACTGTCGGTTGCCGAGCGGCGGCCGTTAGCCACGCGGAGTGCCGTCATTGTGCCGGTGCACGTGTTGTGCACCATCGGTTTAGTGCCGGAGCAAAGCGTCGCGTTGTGGCCTCTTGCAAGTGGCATGACATGAGTGGCATGACTTCTGAGCGGCGGCCGTTAACCACGTAGAATGCCGTGATTGTGTCGTTTTCTGGTTCGTGGGTGCTATAATTGCAAAATAATCACGAATCCGGTGATGCTTGGTTTCTTGCTGGAGCTCATGAGACGAGTTGGAAGGTGCAGTGTTAGAAAGTTTTTCTCCACATATGGCTATATTTTGTTTTAAGGTTAAAGAGGTGATGTCCTGTGGCATTAAGAGGCTTTTAACACATCTTTCCCATTTATTACAAGCTTTATATTTTGGTGTGACCTGGGACGAGCGCAGCCCGCTCGAGGAGAGTCCACCACGTGGATTCTATGTAAGACGATTAGGCGGTCTACGAGACTATCTACTGGCTTCTTCAGCTGCATTTTATATTCAGACGACACGTTTTGAGACCCACCACCGGTATCCGTAGAGGCCAGATTGGGGTTTAGACCGGAGGCTAGCTTAAGGTTAGACCAAATATAAGGTTAAATATAAGGACCAACCACATTTTTTTCGAGACCACTAGAAGGTTTCGTTGAGATGTGTGCATGGTCTCAGCGAAAGAGTTTCACATGATACCAGCCAAGGGGCTTAAAATGTGTTGTCTAAATTGAATAGGGAAAATGAGACCCTCGATGGGTCTCTGAGACCCAAAAAGGAGATACCTTTTTCTCAGTGTATCACTACTGACACCCGAGTTGGTCTCACTGCCACCCGTGTTGGTCTCACTACTGACACCCGTGTTGGTCTCACTGACACCCGTGTTGGTCTCACTACTGACACCCGTGTTGGTCTCACTACTGACACCCGTGTTGGTCTCACTACTGACACCCGAGTTGGTCTCACTCACACCCGTGTTGGTCTCACTACTGACACCCGTGTTGGTCTCACTACTGACACCCGTGTTGGTCTCACTACTGACGCCCGTGTTGGTCTCACTACTGACACCCGTGTTGGTCTCACTACTGACACCCGTATTGGTCTCACTACTGACAACCGTGTTGGTCTCACTACTGACACCCGTGTTGGTCTCACTCCTGACACCCGTGTTGGTCTCACTACTGACACCCGTGTTGGTATCACTACTGACACCGGTGTTGGTCTCACTGACACCCGTGTTGGTCTCACTGACACTCGTATTGGTCTCACAACTGACACCCGTGTTGGTCTCACTACTGACACCGGTGTTGGTCTCACTGACAACCGTGTTGGTCTCACTACTGACACCCGAATTGGTCTCACTGACACCCGAGTTGGTCTCACTACTGACACCCGTGTTGGTCGCACTACTGACACCTGTGTTGGTCTCAATGACACCCGTGTTGGTATCAATGGCACTCGTGTTGGTCTCACTGACACCCGAGTTGGTCTCACTACTGACACCCGTGTTGGTCTCACTACTGACACCGGTGTTGGTCTCACTACTGACACCCGTGTTGGTCTCAATGACACCCGTGTTGGTCTCAATGACACCCGTGTTGGTCTCACTGACACCCGTGTTGGTCTCACAACTGACACCCGTGTTGGCCTCACTACTGACACCCGTGTTGGTATCACTACTGACACCCGAGTTGGTCTCACTGACACCCGTGTTGGTCTCACTACTGACACCCGTGTTGGTCTCACTACTGACACCCGAGTTGGTCTCACTGACACCCGTGTTGGTCTCACTACTGACACCCGTATTGGTCTCACTACTGACACCCGTGTTGGTCTCACTACTGACACCCGTGTTGGTCTCACTACTGACACCCGTGTTGGTCTTACTACTGACAACCGTGTTGGTCTCACTACTGACACCTGTGTTGGTCTCACTACTGACACCCGTGTTGGTCTTACTACTGACAACCGTGTTGGTCTCACTACTGACACCCGTGTTGGTCTCACTACTGACACCCGAGTTGGTCTCACTACTGACACACGTGTTGGTCTCACTACTGACACCCGTGTTGGTCTCACTACTGACACCCGTGTTGGTCTCACTGACACCCGTGTTGGTCTCACTGACACCCGAGTTGGTCTCACTACTGACACCCGAGTTGGTCTCACTACTGACACCCGAGTTGGTCTCACTACTGACACCCGAATTGGTCTCACTGACACCCGAGTTGGTCTCACTACTGACACTGGTGTTGGTCTCACTACTGACACCCGAGTTGGTCTCACTACTGACACCCGTGTTGGTCTAACTACTGACACCCGTGTTGGTCTCACTACTGACACCAGTGTTGGTCTCACTACTGACACCCGTGTTGGTCTCAATGACACCCGTATTGGTCTCACTACTGACACCGGTGTTGGTCTCAATGACACCCGTGTTGGTCTCACTGACACCCGAGTTGGTCTCACTACTGACACCCTTGTTGGTCTCACTACTTACACCCGTGTTGGTCTCACTACTGACACCCGTGTTGGTCTCACTGACACCCGTGTTGGTCTCACTGACACCCGTGTAGGTCTCTACTGACACCCGTGTTGGTCTCACTGACACCCGTGTTGGTCTCACTGACACCCGTGTTGGTCTCATTGACACCGGTGTTGGTCTCACTACTGACACCCGTGTTGGTCTCACTGACACCCGTGTTGGTCTCACTGACACCCGTGTTGGTCTCACTACTGACACACGTGTTGGTCTCACTACTGACACCCGTGTTGGTCTCACTACTGACACCCGTGTTGGTCTCACTGACACCCGTGTTGGTCTCACCACTGACACCCGTGTTGGTCTCACTACTGACACCCGTGTTGGTCTCACTACTGACACCCGTGTTGGTCTCACTACTGACGCCCGTGTTGGTCTCACTGACACCCGTGTTGGTCTCACTACTGACACCGTGTTGGTCTCAATGACACCCGTGTTGGTCTCACTACTGACACCGGTGTTGGTCTCACTTCTGACACCCATGTTGGTCTCAATGACACCGGTGTCGGTCTCGCTACTGACACCCGTGTTGGTCTCACTACTGACACCCGTGTTGGTCTCAATGGCACCGGTGTCGGTCTCACTACTGACACCCGTGTTGGTCTCACTGACACCCGTGTTGGTCTCACTACTGACACTCGTGTTGGTCTCACTACTGACACCCGTGTTGGTCTCACTGACACCCGTGTTGGTCTCACTGACACCCGTGTTGGTCTCACTACTGACACCCGTGATGGTCTCACTACTGACACCCGTGTTGGTCTCACTGACACCCGTGTTGGTCTCACTACTGGCACCCGTGTTGGTCTCAATGACACCCGTGTTGGTCTCACTACTGACACTGGTGTTGGTCTCACTACTGACACCCGTGTTAGTCTCACTACTGACACCCGTGTTGGTCTCAATGACACCCGTGTTGGTATCACTACTGACACCGGTGTTGGTCTCACTACTCGCACCCGTGTTGGTCTCACTACTGGCACCCGTGTTGGTCTCACTACTGACACCCGTGTTGGTCTCACTGACACCCGTGTTGGTCTCACTACTGACACCGGTGTTGGTCTCACTAATGACACCCGTGTTGGTCTCACGGACACCCGTGTTGGTCTCACTACTGACACCCGTGTTGGTCTCACTGACACCGGTGTTGGTCTCACTACTGACACCCGTGTTGGTCTCACTACTGACACCCGTGTTGGTCTCACTGACACCCGTATTGGTCTCAATGACACCGGTGTTGGTCTGGGCCTCAGGCGCCTCGACATTATGAACGTGGATTCGTCGGCGGGTACGGGGCCCCGGGATAACCAATCCCGTGCAGGGCCCCACAGGGCCCTGGAAAGGCGGCTGATTGGAATATCCTGTTTTATTTTTAAAGGGAGATAATCACCTTTTTCCACAAAAATGGAGTTGGCACCTGAAATCGATAGACAAGACCAAAATATATTGTAAATTTATCACATTTTGCATATAACAATTCCTACCGAGAGATATTTCAAGTCATAGTTGATAAGCGATCCACGCTTATAACGACCAGTACTTGCAAGTACTTGGTAACGAATTCACTGTTTTTGCTAAAATTAGCCTGCCTACGCATTGTTATTTGTCATGAAGGCATTTATTATGTTTCATGCACTATCTTTTGTGAATATGCACCAAACTTCAATAACAATCATTAACAAAAGGGCAGTGTAATCGGCAGTTTAGCATGGCTCCGGACGGCGACCTATTCAGTGTTGTTGACATAATTTTTTTAAAATAAATAGGCCATTTTTCGCATGGATTTACAACAAGCAGGTATTTAACATTACCATGCGCACATGAAACATTTATCTGAACTGTTTTTCCTAAATCAATTAATAAACGTTTCAGAAAACCGTGATACATTCGGCGGATTTAGCATGGCTCCGGACAGGGGCCTATTTAGTGTACGCGATTTGTTGATAGAATTAGAGTCAACGTTGTCCGCCACTGTAGCTCAGTTGGGAGAGCGTTGGACTTCTGGCCTCACCCGGTAGTGGCAGTCCGGGTTCGAGTCGCTTCGGCGCTCGCTATTTTCCCCTGACTGGGATGGCCTGTGGCCGGTGGCAGCGGTCGCACTCAAGGTTAGGTGACGTCAAAGGGCTGGGCGAACCGTGTCCAGGTATGTCGGGCACGTACAACTTTCGCTTCTAAATTCTGCCGGACGCCAGGAATTGCTTGATCGGGTGGTGGGGTCAGGGCCTGCGCAACAAGCTATGCTTAGCGCGGGTCCTGACCTCGGAAATCCATTCATTCAAAAACATTTGGACTAAATTTATTTTAAAAAACAACGTTTTCGGCGCAAGTATTTATGACGAGCACAGGCATTGATGGTGTTATCTCGTTTTTTTTTCGGCAGCTCTTTTACAATACACATTGACTGTTGTGGTGTCTATATTTCTTAGATAAATACCCACGCTGGTTATTACTTCAACAAAGGTCATTGGTAATGCAGCAACAACAGTAATGCAGATACTTGTCTGGTATATTTATTAGATCAATAATAATACTGGTAAATACATGAAAGGAAGATAGGTATCAGACATGTTGTGATGGTTATACTTATGGCAAACTTTTACTGTCACATCTAAATAATTGACCATCAATGACATTGCTGGTATATTGACTCTTTGGGGCGTGAACATTCCTAGCCACGTGAAATACCTGAACTTGGGTGTGTTGGAAATTATGATGGATGTTGCCTTCAACTACCATAACATAAGATGTACATTGTCAGGACATTGTATGATGCTGGTGTTACTTACCTAGAAGTTAACCCGCGCACTGCAGGGGTTGATTTCCGCCCCCCCTCAGGTTTTTTCGCGGATAGCGAAAACACGGCGGCGCGCAACGCCGCCGGGCTTTGGCACACCTGTTAGGCCATCAATTGCGGACATTTTGAGAAAAAAATTAACCTCGGGCTATCTTAGGTCAGTTCACCAGACCAGGTCAAGTGACCCCACCTCCAAAAAATGTTTCCAGTTGTGCCAAAGCCAGAGTTTTTCACCGATCAGTTTGAAACTTACAGGATGTCATGAGGGCATCAGTACTTACAATTCGTTTATCTCGGAATTTTTATATCGGTGACCTAAGGTCAGGTCAATTTCGTAACCTCCCCATAATAAGTAAATGGGGAAATATAGAAATGCTTCCTATTTCAAGGATATGCATGATATTAGTCCAATTACTTCTGGATCATGTTAATATGGGATATTGTTGATGATCCAAGTGTAAGTTTTGTTCAGTGACTCCTATGGGATCATTTGAGGTCATGCGAGGTCACCATCACTTGTTTGTCAATAACTCCCGGCATAATGAAGATAGAGAAGTAAAACAGACAGCAATGCGTTTGTCTCGTCGAGACACGTCTTTACATATGCAACATGCCTTACTTGGGTCACCACTTGACCTTGATCTGAGGTAAAAAAAATTAATTTACTTAACAAGGTCACAATGTATATAATTCGAAGAGCCTTGCCGAGATAAGCACAATGGCGTAAACAGTTTGCCGTTATCGTTGTTAAGTAAAAAGTTAACAGCGAAAAAATATGTTGCAAAAAACAGCATTTTTCTTTTTTGACCTCTGGAGCCTCTAATATTGACCTGAGAAAATTTTGAGGACACAATGTTGATTTAAAATTTCACTGGCTGGCGTTTGCCTTTTCCGTTTGTTTCTAACTAGCATAGTTTCCGAGATATATGGGAATTTCTGGAGCGATGTCCTAAAACAGGAAACAAAACTGGAACATTTGACCTTTGATGACCTCTGGTGACCTCAATTTTGACCTGACCTAAAATAATACTGCAATACTTTCGATAGCACTTGTATCAAGCTATCAAATGACGTTTTCCGCTTGTCGCTACGTAGCGTAGTTTTTGAGATCTCACGGGGGGGGGGGGAAATCACCCCCCCCCCCTCCCCCCTGCAGTTCGTGTTCGGCGCAAAGCCCCTGCAGTGCGCGGCTTAACCCGCGAGTTACTGGGGTATATTTCATAACGCGACTTACTGGTGAGGGGGGCTATTTTTTGCCCCCCTCGGATCTCCGGAACTACTGGACCGAATGTAAAAATTAAAACGGCATTCGATAGCCCTGTGAAATTTATCGGGGGAAACATAATATTGTTGACCTCCTAATATTGTTGTTGGCAAAATTGCGATATTAAACGCATAAACAGTCAATAAATCGGTATGATTCGTGTGTCTGACACTTCTAAGTACCTTTCTAAGCTGTTTATGACCTTGGGTCAGGCCAAGGTCATCCGAGGTCACGAGGTCAAACTGCATATTACGGTCATTAGGCGTTATAACACATGTTTATGGGTTTGTTTTTCGTCTAGAACGCGAAAAATTACCTTAGAACATTGTTTGTTCTGTATAAATAGAAGTAAAAAGCAAAAACAGAAATGCGTTTTTGATGCATAGTAATGCTGTGAGAGGTGGTCGATTTTTGTCATTTAAAGGTCATAACTCATAATTCAGTCATTTTTGCAGATATCGACTTCAAATTTGGTACACTTATTCACCGCACACGTCTCAATCACATATATTCCGGTTTTTGGATAATTAAGATTTTATTTTGAAAATTTTGTTTAAAAAAAAATGTATTTGGGTTTCTCAAAATTTTGAAATAAACAAAAACTCAAAAATCCGAGATAGCAGTTTGATAGCCCGGTCTATTGTCAGTATTTTTATTTAAGACAATTGAGTTTATTTCAAACATCGTACCTTTGACTGCGTTTTCCGCAAACCATTATTTTACAACCAAAGCCGAAGAACATGACGTGACTCTGACGTCATTCCCGATTAACCTATCATAACCTCATATTTTTCCTTTTGCCAACATGTGTAGAATTGATGTGAGAGAAGGTACTGCAAGATTGGTGACGATACTGTTGTTCGTTTAGGAGTTATTGCAGAATAACGGGAGGGGGGGGGGGTGGAAATAGCCCCCCCAGTAACTCGCGGGTTAAGGTAAGAGGCAAGGGAGCTAGGATAGCTCATAGGTATATGGAGGAAGATGTGGGGGACTATTGGAATGTTTGGAACAATTTGTCTTTCAGTGGTTTTAGGGATAGGTTCAAACTTCAACTGCTGTAACCTCGGACACGTCCTATCCTCAGACTTTTCATGCTATTAGATTGTAAACAATGGGTTGGTATTGTCTTAATTCTGATAGCATCAGGGGCGCAGCCAGGGGGGGGGGGGGGGGCAAGGGGGCAATTGCCCCCCCCCTCCTTTACGGGTTACAGGGGGCTCGCCGAGATTGGCCCAGATACCATTTGCATTAGCTAAATGACTATCAAAAAGTAACTAAAAAAAGTAAAAAAGTAAGACACTGAAGGGCTTTCGTAGCCAGCACATGGGGCCTCTTGGGCATGTCCAGGGGCCCATTGAGCCCACCGATGGGCCCAAAAAACTGTCCAGGGGCCTCTCGAGCATGTCCATGGGCCCCATTGAGCCCACTTAACCCTATCTGTAACAGGCTCCTGGCTACCCCTATTTGTAACAGGGGGGGGGGGGGGGGGGGGGGGGCGGATTCCGCCCCCCCCGGAGATCTCGAGATCTACCCGTCCGATTTTCAAAAATGAAACGATGTTTGGTTCCCCTCAACACGATCTACATTTCTAAAAAATAATAAAAATCTAAATTTTGGATAGGGGGGCAACAGGCGGGCAAAAACGATAAATTTTAGTGGTATTTTTGATCCAACATAGCTTTCACGTTTATCGACCGATTTTAATACAACTAATAGGAATCGATAGAGATTGAATTGGAAATTGATATATAACGGTGACGTTTGAAAATTCAAAAATCATAGGCGTGTGCAGGTCACTCAATATGGGGCTGAAGTAAATGCGTAATAAAACCATTTTTTATGTTGTTTTTTAGATAAATGAAATGGTATGTGATTGTGACATTAGAAAAAACAGTTATAAATCATATTTTTTGCCATAGGCGGTACCAGGTTAGTGAAAAAGGGAGGTCAAATTGGGAAAAAAATATTAACCGCAGACAAGTTGCTACCCAGCACTATAAATATGTTACTGATCGTAGATAGCTCCTTTTTGCATATTGTACTTCATCATAGGCGTATCCAGGATCCAAACTGGGGCGGCGCAAGACCTTTTTATAAGTATATTATCCGCTATTATGATACTAATTAGTCAACAGTGACTATTTTACTTACAACTTCAATTAACATTGCTTACCCCCTTTTTACCCTACCTGGACTCGCCTATTATCTTATAATCATTCGTAGAGTAGCCTGTGGTGCGTGTTTCATCCGAAAACTGCAGTATGTTATGTCATTGTACGCCCATGCCTCTTAGTTTCCTTGCAATAATATGACCCCCTTTTTTCCATCCCTGAGCGCGCCTCTGCAAAAAATGACTTTATTCCCTTTTCTGGCCTCATATGTGCATATATCATTATAAGCTAAACGTCTATTGCGCCGTTATCGCTGGCATATCGTCATCACCATGCCAGTCACCCCCTTCTCATGTGCCTGAACACGCTCCTGAAACTCTATATGTAATAAATTATGCAAATAATGGAAGCATAAGCTATCTTTTACATCTTGATAGCTATAAATGTCCCTTACATCGCTCTATTGGCTTCCCGCCAAGCATTGAATACTTCCTGGAACCCCCCCCCCCCCCCCCTTCAAGCCCCTGAAACCGCCTCTGCCATGCAATTTTTAAGATATTTCAATAACATCAACTAATTTGCACTTGTTGCAATCACCGTAAACCGATGTAACTCCTTCATACTTGAAGTTAGGAAGAAACCGTGAAGATCGCATTTCCGTATTATCGCCAAATGTCGCCTCCGAACCCACCCAAAACTGTGCCCTGGAACCGCCTCTGTTCAGGATAAGAACTAAAAATTTTAATTGCAAATGCGGTATTAAATTCTATGAAAAGTCCTAAAATTTCATGGGCCTGCTCCCAGCCGTTCTGGAGATATCTGCGAAAAACATGAGGGGGGGGGGGGGGAATCCCCCCCTGTTACAAATAGGGTTAAGGGCGCATAAACATGCCCAAGGATTTTTAGAGAATGCTCTGGGCCCATTGGGCCCACTCAGAGGCCCTCAAAACTAGCCCTGGGGCCTCTAGAGCATGTTCACTTGTCCAGGGGCCAATTGAGCCCACCTACGGCCTAACAAACCTGCCCAGTGGCCTCCGAGCATGTTCATGGGCCCATTGAGTATGTTCAGGGGCCTCTCGAGCCTGGCCAGGGGCCCATTATAGTCTGTTTTGGGGCCTCTTGAACCTGCCCAGGGGCCTATTATAGTTTTCCCAGAGGACCATTGAGTCTGTTCAGGGGCCTCTCGAACCTGCCCAGGGACCTCTCGAGCTTGCCCAGGGGCCCATTGAGTCTGTTCAAGGGCCTCTTGAACCTTCCTAGGGGCCATTAGAGTCTGTTCAGGGGCCTCTCAGCTTTCCAAGGGACCATTGAGTATGTTCAGGGCGCTCTTGAGCTTATCCAGAGGGCCATTGAGTCTGTGAGCGGGGCCCTCGAGCCTGCCCAGGGGTTGCTAGCCGTCGCCTTTAGCGCCTGCTATAGCTGGAGCGCCTGCTAGCCGTGGTCGGCGCAGTCATAATTCGCTCATTAATGTGCTGTACTCTGACCCACCTGGTGCAATGTTTTCTTGGGTTTAAGAATGATCATTTGATAAGTCTGATGCGTTTTTGAATTCGCCCCCCCCCGTGGTGGTAGTACAAAACAATTAAAAAATTCCTCTTAGGAGAGTGTGTGCTGCAATATTTGTCAGCCAGGGGTGTCGCCGATGGGAGGATCGGGGGAGGTCTGGACAAACTCCTCCCACTTTAGAAGGCGGGTGAGGTGGGGGGAGGGGGTCGACCCCCCACCCCCACCCACCTACCTTTTGCGGGAAAAATTAACAATTTATCGTAAAACTTACCTTTACAGTGCAGTCAAAATCCAGCTATGTCAAACACTGGAAAATTTCGCGCCGCTTCGTGGCATGACACACGTTTCGCAATTCCTTATACAAATTTGAAAAATGGGGAAAATAATTTAATTAAGTGTCTGGCAGAAGCTCTCCTTGGCGGTAATTGTTGACCCCAGGACCCATTCCCTTTATAAAATATTCACTTTTAAGTTCAAGCAGGCTACATGTTTTGCTAGTTTACCGAGTTACAACAAAGGCTACGCGAACGCAAAGACGAGGAGATCGGCACCCGGAAACTGCTCCAGCGGTGCACAATTTGCTGGACCGAAGAGCTAATAGTGGAAACAGGCCAGGACCATCTCCCACAACCCATCTCACCGCACGGTCCGGTTCTAAAATTAAAATTTAATTTCCAGGACCTAAAATAAAAATTTTCACGCCGCTTCGCGGCGTCACATCGGTAATCATCATCTCAACGAAGTCATCGTCCATAGTGATCGTCATCGGTTCGTCGTAACGCTGAATTGAATGAATAGCATTTTTAGCTTATTATCCGAGCTACAAGGCCCACCCCACCGCCTATATTTCTGGGTTTTATCAGGCAAAACCGTAAAAATTTCGCGCCGCTTTGCGGCGCTAACTAACAAGTACATACCTACCTACTATAACATGACAATCCACATAAAAAATGCTGCAAAGGCACGTATCTGCAAATGCTGAAATGATAAAAAAATGCTGCATACACGTATCAAAATGGGGGTAAATGTTTTCGTCATTTCAGCCACCCCACACTCAAAAGCCGACCCCATCTGTTATCAGCTAAGATGTTTTCTCGCCTGTACGCAACAATACAAATTAGTAATGTGCTCAGTACATTGCCTACTGAGGGTCCTGGTCCAATCCAGCTAATCAAAAGTAGACGAAGAAAAATTGTTAAAAGGGGGCCTAACAAAATAAAGTGGCCGAAATCCATAGTTTTTCATATCCAGGGGTATTTTTGGGGGTGGGGGCCTCTCCCAGGGGCTTGCCCCCCCCCCCCCTTCTGAAGATCTGGCTGCGCCCCTGATTGGTACTCACGTACTGCTTTTATAAATCACTATGTTTACATAAGTTCCGAGTCCTTTACACATTCTTTCGAAGCACACAATGTCATAACATCATGCGCCACTTTTGAAATCCGCGCCACGTCTCGCAATCTAAGGGGTGTTTAACCCTATTTGTAACAGGGGGGGGGGGGGATTCCGCCCCCCCCATCATGTTTTTCGCAGATATATCCAGAACGGCTGGGAGCAGGCCCATTAAATTTTGGGACTTTTCATAGAATTGAATACCGCATTTGGAGTCAAAATTTTGAGTTCCTAACCTGAACAGAGGCGGTTCCAGGGTACAGTTTTGGGTGGGTTCGGAGGCGATATTTGGCGATAATACGGAAATGCAATCTTCACGGTTTCTTCGTAACTGCCTCAAGTATGAAGGAGTTACATCGGTTCACGGTGATTGCAACAAGTGCAAATTAGTTGATGTTAATGAAATATCATTAAAATTTCATGGCAGAGGCGGTTTCAGGGGCTTGAAAAGGGGGGGTTTCCAGGAAGTATTCAATGCTTGGCGGGAAGCAAATAGAGCAATATAAGGGGCATTTATAGTTATCAAGATGTAAAAGATAGCTTCTGCTTCCATTATTTGCATAATTTATTACATATAGAGTTTCAGGGGCGTGTTCAGGCACATGAAAAGGGGGGTGGCTGGCTTGGTGATGACGATATGCCAGCGATAACGGCGCAATAGACGGTTAGCTTATAATTATATATGCACATATGAGGCCAGGAAAGGGAAAAAAGTCTCTTTTTTTTGCAGAGGCGCGCTCAGGAATGGAAGAAAGGGGGTCATATTATTGCAAGGAAACTAAGAGGCATGGGCGTACAATGACATAACATACTGTAGTTTTCGGATGAAACACGCACCACAGGCTACTCTACGAACGATTATAAGATAATAAGCGAGTCCAGGTAGGGTAAAAGGGGGTAAGCAATGTTAATTGAAGTTGTAAGTGAAATAGTCACTGTTGACTAGTTATTATCATAATAGCGGATAATATACTTATCAAAAGGTATTGAGCCGCCCCAGTTTGGACCCTGGATACGCCTATTATGAAGTACAACATGCAAAAGGGAACTATCTACGATCAGTAACATATTTATAGTGCTGGGTAGCAACTTGTCTGCGGTTAATATTTTTCCCAATTTTACCCCCCTTTTTCACTAACCTGGTATCGCCTATGGCAAAAATATTATTTTTACCTGTTTTGCTTAATGTCACAATCACATACCATTTCATTTCTTAAAAAAAACATTACAAAATGGTTTTATTACGCATTTACTTCACCCCCATATTGAGTGACCTGCACACGCCTATGATTTTTGAATTTTCAAACGCCACTGTGATTTATCAATTTCCAATTCAATCTCTATCGATTCGTATTAATTGTGTTAAAATCGGTCGATAAACATGAAAGATATGTTGGATCAAAAATACCACTAAAATTTGTGGTTTTTGCCCCCCTGTTGCCCCCCTATCAAAAATTTAGATTTTTTTTATTATTTAGAAATGTAGATCGTGTTGAGGGGAACCAAACGCCGTTTCATTTTTGAAAATCGGACGGGTAGATCTCGAGATCTCCGGGGGGGGGGGGGGGGGGGGGCGGAATCCCCCCCTGTTACAAATAGGGGTAGCCAGGAGCCTGTTACAAATAGGGTTAAAGCGCATGCAGTTTTTTGCAGCTAACGAAAACATCTCTCAGGGCACATAATGCCACCAGCGTTTGCCCCCCCCCCCCCCCGGTTGATGTACCCTGATGAACAACGATGTTTACGTAAACATATACATTTGCAGCGCGGCCGATACATTCTCTCCACCCAAACGAAAACGTACAACAAACTAAAGGTGCGCCAAATGTGTGCCGTATTTGTCGAATAATCATGTTTACGGGCCATGTTGACGCTCCGGCCCATCAACCGGATACACGGCTTTCGTAAACATCTTGACGCCACTGCATCAGTGTAACGTTCAGTCACTTATGCCTGCAAAAAACATTTCACATTCTTTCACTTCCTGCAACAAGTCACACTTCTATCCTCTACCGTGAACAAAAAATCCCTTAAATTCCAGACCTTTACCACCATCAATAAATGCATTTTACACATAATGGCATGTCTGGGGAACTTCAACGCATCATGTCAAGTGACTTTGCCCTGACTAACCGATCCTGTGCGCCCAGACGAGTCCAACATTTTAACTCAGAGACTACTCAGCCAGTGGAGCTAATGTACCAAGTTGTCAGTGTAACTGACAACACAATAATACAACACACTTTACATTGTCAATAAAGGTCTTGGCCGTAAAGTTAAAAGTAACCCATACCCATCTCAGAAATTTATATGGCATTGAGTAGTATATGCAATGCAAATATCTCATGCCCAGAGGAAACAACCTAAACGTGACCCGCGGCGAACAGGTCAATAGCCTAAGAACCTGCGTCATTATTGGCTACAGGAGGTTTGGTTGTCCTAGGGAGCCAATAGCAGTCGCCTAACGACCGTTGGCCACGTCGCGGTCCCTAGCGCCCGAGGGCTGGTCAGCCGGGGCCGACCACACAGCACCGAACCACCGAGCCCGACACTACGCCCGACCTCACTCCGGCAGCTCACCTCATACAGACAGGTATGTATCACGAGACATTAGGCTAGGCCATCCTCACTCCGGCCGCTCTCCTCATACAGACAGGTATGAATCACGTGACATTAGGCTGGGTCATCTTCACTCTGACCTCACTCCGGCCGCTCTCCTCATACAGACAGGTATGTATCACCAGACATTAGGCTAGGTCATCCTCACTCAGACCTCACTCCGGCCGCTCTCCTCATACAGACAGGTATGTACCACCAGACATTAGGCTAGGTCATCCTCACTCCGGCCGCTCTCCTTATACAGACAGGTATGTACCACCAGACATTAGGCTAGGCCATCCTCACTCTGACCTCACTCCGACCGCTCTCCTCATACAGACAGGTATGTATCACCAGACATTAGGCTAGGTCATCCTCACTCTGACCTCACTCCGGCCGCTCTCTTCATACAGACAGGTATGTATCACCAGACATTAGGCTAGGTCATCCTCACTCTGACCTCACTCCGGCCGCTCTCCTCATACAGACAGGTATGTATCACGAGACATTAAGCTAGGCCATCCTCACTCCGGCCGCTCTCCTCATACAGACAGGTATGTATCACGTGACATTAGAATAGGTCATCCTCACTCTGACCTCACTCCGGCCGCTCTCCTCATACAGACAGGTATGTACCACCAGCCAATAGGCTAGGTCATCCTCACTCCGGCCGCTCTCCTCATACAGACAGGTATGTACCACCAGACATTAGGCTAGGCCATCCTCACTCTGACCTCACTCCGGCCGCTCTCCTCATACAGACAGGTATGTATCACGTGACATTAGGCTAGGTCATCCTCACTCAGACCTCACTCCGGCCGCTCTCCTCATACAGACAGGTATGTATCACGAGACATTAGGCTAGGTCATCCTCACTCCGGCCGCTCTCCGGCCGCTCTCCTCATACAGACAGGTATGTATCACGAGACATTAGGCTAGGTCATCCTCACTCCGGCCACACTCCGGCCGCTCTCCTCATACAGACAGGTATGTAAAACCAGACATTAGGCTAGGTCATCCTCACTCCGGTCTCACTCCGGCCGCTCCCCTCATACAGACAGGTATGTAAAACCAGACATTAGGCTAGGTCATCCTCACTCCGGTCTCACTCCGGCCGCTCTCCTCATACAGACAGGTATGTAAAACCAGACATTAGGCTAGGTCATACTCACTCCGGTCTCACTCCGGCCGCTCTCCTCATACAGACAGGTATGTATCACCAGACATTAGGCTAGGTCATCCTCACTCCGGCCTCACTCCGGCCGCTCTCCTCATACAGACAGGTATGTATCACCAGACATTAGGCTAGGTCATCCTCACTCCGGCCACTCTCCGGCCGCTCTCCTCATACAGACAGGTATGTATCACCAGACATTAGGCTGGGCATTCCTCACTCCCGCCTCACTCCGGCCGCTCTCCTCATACAGACAGGTATGTATCACGTGACATTAGGCTAGGTCATCCTCACTCCGGTCTCACTCCGGCCGCTCTCCTCATACAGACAGGTATGTATCACCAGACATTAGGCTAGGTCATCCTCACTCAGACCTCACTCCGGCCGCTCTCCTCATACAGACAGGTATGTATCACCAGACATTAGGCTACGTCATCCTCACTCAGACCTCACTCCGGCCGCTCTCCTCATACAGACAGGTATGTATCACCAGACATTAGGCTAGGTCATCCTCACTCAGACCTCACTCCGGCCGCTCTCCTCATACAGACAGGTATGTATCACGTGACATTAGGCTAGGTCATCCTCACTCCGGCCACTCTCCTCATACAGACAGGTATGTATCACGTGACATTAGGCTAGGTCATCCTCACTCCGGTCTCACTCCGGCCGCTCTCCTCATACAGACAGGTATGTATCACCAGACATTAGGCTAGGTCATCCTCACTCCCGCCTCACTCCGGCCTCTCTCCTCATACAGACAGGTATGTATCACCAGACATTAGGCTAGGTCATCCTCACTCCCGCCTCACTCCGGCCGCTCTCCTCATACAGACAGGTATGTATCACCAGACATTAGGCTAGGTCATCCTCACTCAGACCTCACTCCGGCCGCTCTCCTCATACAGACAGGTATGTATCACCAGACATTAGGCTAGGTCATCCTCACTCCGGCCACACTCCGGCCGCTCTCCTCATACCGACAGGTATGTATCACGTGACATTAGGCTAGGTCATCCTCACTCCGGTCTCACTCCGGCCGCTCTCCTCATACAGACAGGTATGTATCACCAGACATTAGGCTAGGTCATCCTCACTCCCGCCTCACTCCGGCCGCTCTCCTCATACAGACAGGTATGTATCACCAGACATTAGGCTAGGTCATCCTCACTCAGACCTCACTCCGGCCGCTCTCCTCATACAGACAGGTATGTATCACCAGACATTAGGCTAGGTCATCCTCACTCCGGCCGCTCTCCTCATAAGACAGGTATGTATCACCAGACATTAGGCTAGGTCATCCTCACTCAGACCTCACTCCGGCCGCTCTCCTCATACAGACAGGTATGTATCACCAGACATTAGGCTAGGTCATCCTCACTCAGACCTCACTCCGGCCGCTCTCCTCATACAGACAGGTATGTATCACCAGACATTAGGCTAGGTCATCCTCACTCAGACCTCACTCCGGCCGCTCTCCTCATACAGACAGGTATGTATCACGAGACATTAGGCTAGGTCATCCTCACTCTGACCTCACTCCGGCCGCTCTCCTCATACAGACAGGTATGTATCACCAGACATTAGGCTAGGTCATCCTCACTCCGGCCTCATTCCGACCGCTCTCCTCATACAGACAGGTATGTATCACCAGACATTAGGCTAGGTCATCCTCACTCAGACCTCACTCCGGCCGCTCTCCTCTTGCAGACAGGTATGTATCACCAGACATTAGGCTAGGTCATCCTCACTCCGGTCTCACTCCGGCCGCTCTCCTCATACAGACAGGTATGTATCACCAGACATTAGGCTAGGTCATCCTCACTCCGGCCGCTCTCCTCATACAGACAGGTATGTATCACCAGACATTAGGCTACGTCATCCTCACTCAGACCTCACTCCGGCCACTCTGCTCATACAGACAGGTATGTATCACGTGACATTAGGCTAGGTCATCCTCACTCCGGCCTCACTCCGACCGCTCTCCTCATACAGACAGGTATGTATCACCAGACATTAGGCTAGGTCATCCTCACTCAGACCTCACTCCGGCCGCTCTCCTCATACAGACAGGTATGTATCACCAGACATTAGGCTAGGCCATCCTCACTCCGGCCACACTCCGGCCGCTCTCCTCATACAGACAGGTATGTATCACGTGACATTAGGCTAGGTCATCCTCACTCTGACCTCACTCCGACCGCTCTCCTCATACAGACAGGTATGTACCACCAGACATTAGGCTAGGTCATCCTCACTCAGACCTCACTCCGGCCGCTCTTCTCATACAGACAGGTATGTATCACGAGACATTAGGCTAGGTCATCCTCACTCCGGCCGCTCTCCTCATACAGACAGGTATGTATCACCAGACATTAGGCTAGGTCATCCTCACTCCGGCCACACTCCGGCCGCTCTCCTCATACAGACAGGTATGTATCACGTGACATTAGGCTAGGTCATCCTCACTCCGGCCTCACTCCGGCCGCTCTCCTCATACAGACAGGTATGTATCACCAGACATTAGGCTAGGTCATCCTCACTCCGGCCGCTCTCCGACCGCTCTCCTCATACAGACAGGTATGTTAAACTTGATTAAACTTGAACTCGGTATACAAAATTACATTAATATATTTCGACTTGCGTTGTCCTCAGAATGTTCATCTCAACGCGAAACAAAACAAAAACGATTCCCTGGTGCAAATGCGTGCGTCAATGCGCGAAGATCCTCACTATACAGTTATGTACACGCCATCCAATAAACAATCCACGAAAGAGATATTGCGTGCACTGTTGATGATACATTTTGGACACACTGATACATTTGCACCAGGGAATCGTTTTTTTTTTGTTTCGCGTAGGTGTGTGTGTGTGCGTGCGTGCGTGCGTGCGTGCGTGCGTGCGTGCGTGCGTGCGTGCGTGTGTGTGTGTGTGTGTGTGTGTGTGTGTGTGTGTGTGTGTGTGTGCGTGCGTGTGTGTGTGTGTGTGTGTGTGTGTGTGTGTGTGTGTGTGTGAGTGTGTGTGTGTGTGTGTGTGTGTGTGTGTGTGTGTGTGTGTGTGTGTGTGTGTGTGTGTGTGTGTGTGTGTGTGTGTGTGTGTGTGTGTGTGTGTGTGTGTGTGTGTGTGTGTGTGTGTGTGTGTGTGTGTGTGTGTGTTGTGTGTGTGTGTGTGTGTGTGTGTGTGTGTGTGTGTGTGTGTGTGTGTGTGTGTGTGTGTGTGTGTGTGTGTGTGTGTGTGTGTGTGTGTGTGTGTGTGTGTGTGTGTGTGTGTGTGTGTGTGTGTGTGTGTGTGTGTGTGTGTGTGTGTGTGTGTGTGTGTGTGTGTGTGTGTGTGTGTGTGTGTGTGTGTGTGTGTGTGTGTGTGTGTGTGTGTGTGTGTGTGTGTGTGTGTGTGTGTGTGTGTGTGTGTGTGTGTGTGTGTGTGTGTGTGTGTGTGTGTGTGTGTGTGTGTGTGTGTGTGTGTGTGTGTGTGTGTGTGTGTGTGTGTGTGTGTGTGTGTGTGTGTGTGTGTGTGTGTGTGTGTGTGTGTGTGTGTGTGTGTGTGTGTGTGTGTGTGTGTGTGTGTGTTGTGTGTGTGTGTGTGTGTGTGTGTGTGTGTGTGTGTGTGTGTGTGTGTGTGTGTGTGTGTGTGTGTGTGTGTGTGTGTGTGTGTGTGTGTGTGTGTGTGTGTGTGTGTGTGTGTGTGTGTGTGTGTGTGTGTGTGTGTGTGTGTGTGTGTGTGTGTGTGTGTGTGTGTGTGTGTGTGTGTGTGTGTGTGTGTGTGTGTGTGTGTGTGTGTGTGTGTGTGTGTGTGTGTGTGTGTGTGTGTGTGTGTGTGTGTGTGTGTGTGTGTGTGTGTGTGTGTGTGTGTGTGTGTGTGTGTGTGT